>BDUI01001357.1:92698-115246 GCA_002335545.1 Apodemus speciosus
AACTATTGGGGACTGTATAGAAATTAATTTTATTAATTTGCACACAGTCTACCTACAAGTCCAAGACTACAATGTTAGATTAAAATGCTTCAAACTATTATATATTGCAATAGAGTACTTTAAAATAAATGCGATCTTAGCCAGAATCCTAGTTTGTAATCTTATTAACAGTAGGCTTTCCATCACTGAAATGAAAAAAAAATGATGAGAAATTACAGAAGTCTTCATTTCAACTCCCTCCTTGTCCCACAAAGTAGCCTAAAAGGAATCGACTGGATCTGGAGAACATCTTCAGAGTGCCCCAGATCTTCAGAGTCAGCCCTGGAGAGGCAAAGTGACATTCCCAAGCCATACTGCTACTTATTAGAATAGGATGGAATGGAAGTGTGGTTTCCTTCCTCCTGTTTCAGAGTCCCTTTCACTGTTATTCCACCCTGCACTAGTAACATCTTCCTTTGATGATCCTTGATAACATGAAGATAAGTTAGCTTCCAAGGGTTTCTGTTAGGAATCATTTTAATTCATCTTACAGAACCAAAGTTTGAACACATCAATGTGGAAATTTAAGTGTATTAAATATAGTCCAGAATTTAGAGAGAGAGAAAGCCTCTTTTGCCTTGTTCCATCTGTCCTGTCTTTGTAAAACTAAGTGTTCATTTTTTTAATCAGTAATTTAAAGGTTTATTTATTTTTTGGCAGGGCTGTTCAATTACAGTTAATTAGTTCTACTAAAATTCTTTGCTTTACCAACAAATATATGATTGAGATGTGATCTCTAAAACTGTAGTTTCCTACTTCACAGCATTTCTTCTTTACCTGGGAAGCTCATCCTTAACTCTTGAGGATTGCTTCCAATGTCACTTTCTTTGGGAAGTGTATCTAAGCTAAGAGTTTCCAGTCTTGAAATAGAGCACACAGGTCCCGTCTTTATACTTGCACAGAAGTATAACACCAAAGAAAACTTCCTCTATGGCACTGTAAATTCCTTAAGTGTCCTCTCCACTCCTGCTCGCAGTCCCTGAGCCGATGAAGCAAGTAGAATGCTCAGAAACACTGTGACATAGGGTAGGAACTTAGTGGCCAGGAATGAAATTAAGGGGGGGGGGTAGTTTTCTGGAGCATGGTCAGTAATTAAAATATATTTCTCAATGGACTTTCCTCCCACAACCAGATGTCATTTTACTGAAAGAAAAGTTTGTTAGGTGTGCCTTGTCCTGGTCCTTGTTTGTATCCACTAGCAGTAGTTTCTAATGAATGCTAAAAACTATGCACTAATAATAATTTTCTGTCCTTTCTGGTTATTAACATTAGGATAATTATTGATTTATATTTTCTAAGATACACTTCTTTCTTTTTTCTTTTTTTTTTTTTTTTTTTTTTTTTTTTTTTTTTTTTTTTTTTTTTTTTTTTTTTTTTT
The DNA here is from genome assembly GCA_002335545.1 of Apodemus speciosus. NCBI lineage: Eukaryota > Metazoa > Chordata > Mammalia > Rodentia > Muridae > Apodemus > Apodemus speciosus. Next base: position 94,116 of record BDUI01001357.1, read on the forward strand.
TTTTTTTTTTTTGCAAAAATGAGGACACTATTTCCTTGTCTTTAGCCTTCTGGCTTCTTTTCCATTTTCCAAGAACTTTCCAGGTGGTGGTGACTCATTTGGAGAAAATGGCTTCTTTCACTTGGACCTTTCAACAGCATTGTTTGTAATGGTCAGGGGCCACGGCTAGGAGAGCTGTTTCTTGGAAAAAGTATATTTGAATTGGGCAAATCAGAGGCTGAAAGTCAGGATGGCCAATAAATGTGTTATTGACAGAGGCCTGGCTTAAAAAGAGAGCTAAGTCTAGGAAGGCCATTTTCCTCTGAACCATGGCCCAGCAAGTATTTCGGATGGCCCTCCCGTCTTCCTTCCCTTTCCATTATTTTGGCTGTCTGTTCTCTTCATTGCTGTACTTTGATTCCTCTGTGCTGAACTTGGATGGCTAGAGCCTCGGCACAAAAGGGACCAGAAAAATGCACAGCTGCCTTGGAGATTTCAATTAGGTCTTAGGTCAGGAAATGTTCATGACTGCAATAATAAGAAAATAGGAAATGATTTCAAAGAAATTAATTAAGTATATTAATAATCAATATATAGTACATATGTTTATGCTCTATATGTTATATATATATATATATTTAAAAAGGAAGAGGCATCTACTACATAGACAATAGACACAAATACCTCAAAAGAACTAATTCGTTGCAATCCTAAATATAACATATTTTTTGAGGACCTCTATGAATCTTGTCCTATATTACATATTAGGAGGCTAGGGAGACATAATAGTAAACATGCTGTAATGATTAAAATATTTTCTACCTTAGTAAAAAAAATGACAGACTATTTTTTAAAGAATTTTTCTTTGACAACATTTGAAACCAAAGTACAAGTGAAGTTTTTTTTTTTTTTTTTAAAGGTTAGCCTCCAGTGACTGGAAAATGAAATTCATCCAAACTCTGTTGCAACTATGTGTTAGTTAAATGACCCTTGATCTACTGTAAATGTGAGGAAAACAAAATGAAAAGCCTGCAGCTTGTCTCCTGACCCAATATTGTGGGGTTGTTCTGCAGAAAATGAAGTAGGCTTGGTTGTTATTGAGACTGAGAAATCGCATCATGTACGTTCTTGTTCCTTCAACATGGATCTTACCAGTGAGAAACAGGCTGTGATTCTCTAAAGGGTTGATTTGCTGCTAAAAGCCTGAAAGCCAGACTCCTGATGCTAGCAGCCCATTCAAGGGGCAAATGTAAACAACACTCCTTTGCTCAAAGTGGAAAGGTTTGAGTTGAGCGCCTTCCAGGCGATCACACTGGTTGCCATTTTATGAAGTCTATTTCTGTCTTGTACACATCCCTCAATTTGCATTCCTGCTGAAACTTGCCACTAGGTTTGCTTCCCTGTGTGGGAGGCAAAATGGATTTAGAGGGTAGAAAAGAAAGGCCCTTTTGTGAGGGGGGAGAATACAGAACTTTTACTTAGTGTCACTCTTAGGTGTCCCATGGCTTTCTCAACGGTTGTTAGAGAAACTCTGAGAAATTCTTTTAGGATCTGCATTAGCCATAGTTCCTCAAACATTTGAAATTTTCTGAAACTTAAATGAATTTGACTCATTAGATTGAGAGAATGTGATGATGATCTAAAAGAAGTGTAAATAGTTCCAAAGATGCTTTCTATGCAAAGGGTAAAGTATAATCATTGTTCTTCAATATCTTTTACCAGATGTTAGGTAATATGAGATGTCATTACATCAGGTTCAGTTCTGGTCCTCCATGGATGCCTGCATTCTGTCCGAGGGCCTAGATTGTTTAGACAGGACAATGACCAAACACTTCTGCATGAATGAGCTTATCAGAATTCTACAGCCAACTGACTCTTTCCCAGCAACCAGGCCCTTGTCATTGCTAACGCATTGTACCTAGATCCTCTCTTGATGAGGACCAATTTAATTGCGTAAGTACACAATCTTAAAAGGCTAGAAAAGCAACTGTTTTGAGTCAAAACTTGGAACAGTCCAGCAATTTGGATGATTGCATAAGCAGTGTCCAAATTTTAATTTTTGGAAGACTAAATGTAGGTTGTAGACAAGAAGAGAATTTAATTGTAAAAGCAGCAAGTTGAATGAGGCACTCAGAGAAAGGGGTCCTTGGAGGATAGGGTCCACTTCTTTCTTTATTCTTTCCTAAAGGTCACTGTTAGCTTCCTAACAGTGAGTTAATAGTTTCCTAGCAGTGAGGGAAGCATCATGAGCACTTAATGCAATTTATTCAACAAATGAACAAATTGAGGATAAATTTTTGATTATCTGATTAATTCTGAAGTATGCTGGAAGTATGTTAGTAATTCAAGGTTATCCTTATCTGTAGATACTTTATTAAGTAATAGTTTTTTTTAAAAGTATTACTAAGTCGGAAAGTCAGATGCTCCATAGGGACAAAGAGAGATAAAGTAGATGTCTTTTGCTCATGAGTTTTCCATGCTCATTTCATTCCTCACTCCCTCCTCTTTCATTTCTCCTCTAAAGTAGGTTTTACTTCACATGCTTCCCTTGACGCCTGTGTTTTGTGCAGTATCTGTAATAGCTTGTCTTAAAATATTGATGGTTTTCAAGGTATAGCCATAGGAAATACCTCTTCATGTACTAATCTGAAAAACAAAACTCAAAACCCACAGATGGTCAAAGGGCATTCGCATCGTTTACCAGATAAAGAATCTGAGATATCTGATTTAAATCTCTTGTCCCTGACCACACTGCAGTGTGTGACTGAACGCCCCCCCCCCCATGCTTCACGAGTCTGGAAGAGAGGTTTGTTAGGGAAACAGCAGTTAGTCCCAGTACCATCATATTAATTCTTTTGGGAATTGTTGGAAGATCCTTCGTCATTCTGCTTTCCAGACACGTGAGACTGACACAGGAAATGTAGCTAAACTAGTCTCAACATCTACTCCCAGCTTTCTTCAAATGTGAAAACAGTTGCATACCTAGCAACTGACATGAAAACCTTTTGAAATTTGATGAATCAGGTTGTTTTGCCCCCCCCCAAACCCCCAGCCACCACCTCTGCTCCCTGTCTGTCTGTCCTGTACTAGTTCACTGGCTTTTTTCTTTCATCGAACCTTCTTCACAGAGATTCAGGGGGAACCAGGTTCAGTGTAATTACCCACCCCCAAGCTCTATTGCTCTCTCAATGGAATGAGTAAAACAGGCTCATAGTAAAACCATGAATCTTAGAAGGATGCCTAGACTAAAAGAGGTTCCAAAACCCAGAGCAAGGAGGGCTGAGTCATTAACCAGAAAAAGAGTTGGGAACTAGGAAATAATCTTTTACTGGGTTTGAAGTAAGGCCAAGGGTCAAAAAGTACATAGCAACAGACAATAGGAACATCTGTAGGCAGATGCCCTGTGAAGTGTGGTGTATTTCATGGCACTCAGCTTTCACAAACTGTCAAATGGCACACCCCAAGTTATTATGACCACAATACTCTCCAAATGTTCCCCAATGTCACTGCTCTGGAAGCTTTATACTTTGAAAGATTATCGGTCTTGAGGCTTTTAGGATTTACCATTTTCTCAATCATTCTCCAAGCAGCAATTATGGAATAAGTATAGATGCCTCGCACCTCATTCTTCCGAAGTGTTCTTTCACTTTGGCTCACCACTTCCATTACGGTTAATGGAACTGCCAGAATTGCCTCCTCTGCCACTCAAGTGCAAATGCTCATGCACTCCTGCTCCTGGTCTGCAGTTTTGAAGGCTGTATGGTTTACATCTAAATCGAAGACAACTGTGAACAATCTTTGCTTTTTTGGTAACTGCATTCTATAGCATATGAATACACACTATATTCTTGTTGTTTACCTGCCATTTCTCCATCCCCCTTTCTTTCCCATTTCATTCAACCATATCCTTTGTACTGGATGAAAAAAAATGGATGAAATGACGTATCCAAAGGCCAGGGAAGAAGAAGAAGGGAGAGAGAAACCTTGCCCAGGGCAGTTTAGTGACTATATGAACCATACTTAGAAAAAAAAAAGCAAGGAAGTAATTGTCATAACCTGGAATATAGAAGAGGCAAGAATAGCATATGTAAAACAGTATTAATATTGTTTAAGTGCCATTCACACCCCTTCTCTGTTTCAGGGCACAACAATTCCTTCCTCCTTTCTACAATAGTACACACATGATCCAAGACTTCCCCTCCAGACACACTCTCCACTCTGCCCTATTCTTCACTGCTACATGACCTTGTAAGCTGAACCTAATGAGGAGGCTCCCTTTTTGATTACAGTGGTGCTTGGCCAGCTGAGCGTGGGCCAGGAGGAGAAAAGTCAGTGAAATTAGGCTATCTATTCCCTGGCACCCTGCCTGAGAGATTGCTAGCTATCTCTACTAAAGGTCACGTCTCCTGACAGTGAGGCCTCTTCGTACAACTGACAGTCCCTCCTCCTCTCTGAGTTCTGGCAGCTGCTCCTTTTTCTTTAGGTCTAAGACCGGTAATGAAGCTCACTGTTGATGCCTCTGTGCTACCACAGTATCTCCTCTGATTTCTGTTTATTCTTTCTCCACTTCTGCAATCTGTCCTCTTTGCTAAACTCTACTTAGGGTATCCACTCTCTGTTTTGTGTTTTTACACAAAACCATGCCTGACAATCCTATGAAACTTCTTGATTTGTTTCTCCCTTGACATTTTTGGGCAGGGAGACCAAAACACAAAGCTGCAGAGGAGAAGATAATATGTAAGGAAATGGAGCAGGTTTATGGCCATTGTCATGTTCTCTGGATACATTGAGAAGAAGCTCCTAAGAAAAATCTCCGAACATTCATTATAGCTTTCTATACCCTTTACCAATTGAACAGGCATGCTTTTTTGTGCTATCCAAAATCAGACATGAGAAATGTTTAGAGGCCGTGACTCTCTTGTCTACTTGTTCCTGCAAAGTCTGTATCCTTGTTAAACTCCAGCAAGCTGGGAGGTAACGGCCTGAGGCACACTCGGGTCTCTGCATTGCTGTAAATCAGTTTGCACTCCATTGCTTCCCTTGGACTTAGTTTGCAGAAAGCAAGCTTATATCCTTTTGCTTCCCTTGGAATGGAGTCTCAGGAAGGCTGGGAAGGGGGGTACAGTTAAGCCTCTGTGATTCCACAACAGCTGCCAGCATCCTGGCTGGAGTGTATCTGCTCATTAACTGTGTCCAACCTGGAATGCTTCATACTGTCAGAGCTAGAAGAGTCCTCGGAAATCAGCCAGTCCAGAGACTCTCAAAATTTCTAGACAGGCTTCAGGGACATTCTTTACAACCCTCCCCCACCCCCACCACATTCCCAGTTAAATTGAAACTTAACTATCTAGGCACATTTTCCCCCTTTGGGAGAAGCCACAGCTTTTGTCAAATTCTCCAAAGGATTCATGACATGAGGAATACATGAACCTTGACAGATCACCATCGTTACTTTACAATAAAGGAAGCTAGGTTCAGAGAGAAAGCAGAGAGCCAGAGGTAAATATYAGCTTTCAATGTAGCTTTCTTTCTTTTTTTTTAAACACAGACATTTCTTATTCTACAATTTTGCCTTTACCATGTTTTGATCACAGGCAACAGATAACTGTTATTTGCAATAGATTGTTGCAATCGGTCCTGCAAATGCACTCCTTGATTTTTAATTCACCTTACTAAACAGAACCTGAAATTGTGTGGGCCCAGGGCCAATATAAGAGTTTAATGGTGCCAAGGGATCAGGCAGGGTTTTTCCACCCCAGTTCTCTCTGATGAATGGAGTTCTGTCTAGTCCTTGTTTCTCTGAGCCAACTTGTCCCCAGGGCCCCATGGAAGGGCAGGTGTCAGTCCTGGGCATGGACTCAACAGCCTAACTCCAGCACCTCTGCAGCTGTTCTCATGCCTGAGAGGTTTCCAGTGGTAGCTGATATAGACTGTTGGGAAAATGGCAAGAGAAATCTAAGGAAAAAAACACCCCTCAGTACTGAAGGGTTACCAGATCTCCAAGGGGTTGGCATCACCTAAGATCAGATTATTAAATCATAAACCAGCTCCTGATAAAATACAGTAGAACATCTTGTTTCTTCCTGTCTCCCCTTTGTGCTGCCTCTTTCTTAAAGTAGTGCGATTCCAACTCTCCTCATGTCTTTCTGTACCCAGGATTTCCCTGTCTAATATAGCAGGGGCCTTTGCTGCATGCCTTAGGCACTCTGTGTCAGGGTGGAATAAGTTATATCAAGGTCTGGTATCAGCTGTGTCATTAACTAGAAATGTGACCTGTAAAGGTCACTTAATCTTGATGGGTCCTATTTTTGCTTTATGTATTAAAAGGGGAGGGGCTGATGAACCCAATGGGGTAATGGATGTGCAATCACTTAACAAATGCTAATTAGCAAAAGCTATGTAGAACAACTGTGGCCTTTCACCAAGTCAAGACAATGACTATAAAGAATGAGTAAAGGATAAATTTGAGTGTCTCTGTTGAGTTCTGACTTCCTAGATTTCAGTCTTGAGGACATTCAAGATTGGAGTAAACAGAGTCACTGCTGGCTATTTGGCTAAGAAGACCAGTAGAAAAATCAGTTGACCTTATACACAATGTATTCCGGAAGTTTCTTACAGTACTTTACTACTGCTAGTACATGTGGAAAGGTTTTCTGAAGACTAGTCACTGAGTCAAAGACTGAGACCTAATATGCTTTAGTGTTGGAGGATCATAGTGAGTTAGTCCGGTATTATTTGCCATAGGAATAAGGGTTGAGAATTGCCAGAGAATGGTATAAATAATGAGAGATGGGTATCAACTCCACAGTCAGCATGTTGAGATTGTTTTCTAAGGCCATGGGATGGGGCACAAACTAAAAGTGACTACCACCATGAGGTAAATCAAGGGACGTGAGAGACATGGACAGTGTTCTCAAGATGTAGTTGAAAGAGGAAGAAAAGAAAACAACTCATGGGAGTTGTGAGGTGCTTCAAGAGAAAGGCTTTCACTGAGAAAAGATAACATTGTTTTTAAGCAAATGGTTGCAAAACCAATCCAGAAGTTGATTTTTTAAAAATCCAATCTTTGTGTCTTACAGCTTTCTCCAAAGTAGGCCTCCTCGGGATTGCAAATGATTTAAATCCCCCAGATATAAACTCACAATAAAATTCAGTAAGCACACAAAGAAACAAACCACCATGAGATAGAATTAAAAGAAATAATGTATTTAGACTTCAGATATTGAAACTATCAGAAACATAGCAGAAATGACTTTGGTATGAATTGGTTAAAGAAATGAAATCAAGTCTCTAGGTGGAATAAGGTCATGCGAAGGCAGAGTGTCCGGGGAAGGCTATCCACCTGATGACCATTAATGCTGGGATGTTAAGATGAAGCTAGAAAGTGGAATTAGATTTGACAATGTGCAAAGAGATGTTGATCGTGGTAAGAACAGCATTGCTGGGGCTGGATATAGATGGATTCTTGATTACATTGGGGTGGGAGTAAAATTAGTGGTGGGGCAAAGAATATAGCATAGACTAAATGAAAAAAAAAGCTTTCAATTTATTTTTTTATTAGCAAACAGTCATGGAGCAAATATTACAATATTTTCATGTGAGCATTTAATGTTCTTTGGCCACATTCAACCCATACGACCATCTTTTCCTTCATTTCGATCTTCTTTACTAAGCGCTTTTCCTTTTCCCAAATAGTCTCCCTCCTAGAAAGGTTTCAAAAACAGCAAAAGAAAGAAAGGAAGGAAGGAAGGAAGGAAGGAAGAAAGAAAGAAAGAAAGAAAGAAAGAAAGAAAGAAAGAAAGAAAGAAAGAAAGAAAGAAAGAAAGAAAGAATAAATAAAAATTGAAGAAATACAAGTCTTATTGTTTTTACTTCCTCAAAGGCTTGAGGGGAGTGCAGATACTGAATAAAATGATCTGTGCCCCCCAAAAAGGCACTGTAGAAATAAGGAGCTATTTGCCCTCTCCCCCCCACCCCCCGCAAATGTTGTTATGAAAAACCCACAAGCAAAACTTGAAGATAACCCCAAGACAAAAAGAGTTTGATAAGAAAACCTGGGTCACCTAGAAACATTGCATAGCTTATGAAGCCAAGTCGGGGTCAGCCCCTGACTGGAGTCTGTCCAGTGCTGGCAGGCTGGAAGTGTTCCAGAATGAAAGCGGCAGTAACTTCTAGAAAGCCTCACTGGTAATGTTTACTGAATCTTTCATTAACTCACTTTGCAAAGCTTGCCAGCCACACTCTATGGCCAGGGCACATTGTTGGCAACACAGGGAAATCAATGTGGTTTGTCTGCTATGCCACAAGGGTTCCCTTCTCCTCCCTCCCCACTGGGGCTAGTCCTCCCTAGAGATAAGCTAACACTCTTCGCCCTTCCCTTCACCCTGAATTCTACCAGGAGGCAATTAATTGGATGCTTTCTCTGCACAGCAGGTTAGCATATGGATTTTGGCAATCATGCTATGCAGTGTTTTGGGAGGGGTAAAATCAATTCCTATAGCCAATTAGAGGTGGCTCTGTTTCTTTAAGGCTGTTAAGAAAATGGCAAACTCCTGCCTCTGGCCCTTTGTTTCCCAGAGCTACCTCTACCTAGACCACCCCCTGTTTCCATCAACCTCTATCCTGTCTGTGCCTCAAGACTGAGTTTGTGAGTTGTCCTCCCTGTCAAGTCTTCCTCAGTCCTCTGTATAAAACATTTTATTGATAAATATCCAGTCATGGGATTCATAAACACACTTTATTCCAGCTTATCGTGTACTCTGCACATGTTTGTTGTCACCAACCCCCACAAGTCCCAGATAATCTCACTTTTATTTTCCTGCAGTGTGTATAAATGATTGTGGGAGGCCACAGTGATCTTTATTTTTGTTGTTTCCTTTGTCTTCCTTGCTTCCTCTTACTCTTTGTGCCTCTACAGCAGTGCTAACAACAGCCTGCGTTGTATTCTAATTATTTGTGTAGTTCACACGTGCTTATTACTCTGTCAGCTGTGAAGGCAGGAGCTTTTTATTGTTTGCCTCTGTATTTCTCACATTCTCCCTTTGCCTGAGAGCGTGCTTAATGATCGATATGGGGGAGTTGAGATTTCACTAAAAATATTACACATGCCAAAAGTGAGTCTCACAGATCTGTAAATCCTCCTAAAGAACATTTCTTTCTGAAGAATTATGTATGTGAATTATAGAATATAGTAACAGCAGGCATATGCAAGAATAGCCATTATCTATAACATATGAATAAAGAATCTAATCAACCCTAACCCAAGTCACACAGACAATTTTCCATTTACAGCTAATAAACTCAAACTGCTTCTACACAGTGATTTGTTACCTCCATTTCTGCACTTGATACTGGACTATCCAAATAATATATTGTTCATGCTAATGCACAGCCCTGCTGCCCTCCCTACACCCATGCTGCCCTCCCTCTCCCTACACCCACTTTATTTAAAAGCATGAGGTAATCGTTCAATGTTAATGTGAGTTAATTTTATTGATTTTGTGCTAGTGGTTGATTAATTATAAAGGTGGGTGTCATGCATGCTTATGTATTCTCTCCTTGAGAGAACTTAGAGTGAGCTGATGTCAGCAAGACTTTTCTTCTTCAAGGATAGTGTGATGTCACAATGAGTATTAGGTTACCATGCTTGTCACTTTCTTCTAAAAATGATGGCCTCAGAGAGCTAATTAGAAAATAACAGTAAAGTGTGAGCCAAGGTGGAATTGGTGTCACAGTGTCACCTAAAAAATCTAATCAATTATTTCATTTGAGATTTGTTTCTTATACCCCATTATTATTGTCTTTTTCTTTTCTTTTATTCTCTCCTTCTTTCTCTTCTTAAAATTCTTCCTTCTCCTCGTTCCTCTCTTCTACCACATACTCAGTGTTAACTAATGGGCAATGATTTTCTTGTCCATGGATTAAAAATCTAGTTAACAATGAAACTTGGTTTTTCAACGTGACAGTCTAATGAGTATTGGACATGGAATGAAACTAGAGTCTCCTGTCTAGAGCTTTAGGGTGTCATGTTCGCCCAAGCAATTGAATTATTTTGTTCTGAATTGAACAGGATGCCTGAGTGTTAGTCCCAACTCTTTCATGAGCCAACTGTGAATCCTTGGGAAGCTTTGATTCTTTGTGTCTTGAGATTCTCATTTTTTTAACATGGAAAATGTTCTATTTTCTTGTCATATAACAAAGATGGGGCTGCTGTTTCTCAACATCGATAGTATTTTCAAAAACTGGGTATCCACACACACAAGATATATTTGTCTATATTTTGAAGCCAGTAAAATAGGGAGCAGGATCACACAAGAAACCTGATGCTGAACAGATGGATTGCAACGTGAATGTGTCTGAAGCCAGAACACCAATGTGAGTTTGTCAAAAACATAGGGAACATTGCCTTTCTTACATGATCCCCAAGGGGAGGGCTTGAGTTTGGTGAGGAATGGGGATGTTGTAGCAGCAAGTACTCTAGAAATCTATACTTCTTTGTAATCTCAGAATAAGATATCATGGCATGTAACTGGGAAGAAAAATCATCTATTCAATATATTTTTAACAATTAAGATAGCTCGGTGAAAATCGACATCTGAATTTGTAGACATTTATCATTTCTTATTCTTTTTTTTTTTTGGTGGCCAAACTTGCCATTTTATTTTATTTTTATTAGATATTTCCCTTATTTACATTTCAAATGTTATCCCCTTTCCTGGTTTCTGCTCCTAAGCCCCCCTATCCCATCCCCCCTTCCCCTGCTCATCAACCCACCCACTCTCACTTCTATCCTGGCATTTCCCTATATGGAGTCATCTAGCCTTCACAGGACCAAGGATCTCTCCTCTCATCGATGTCCAACAAGGCCATCTTCTGCTACATATGTGGCTGGAGCAATGGATCCCTCCATTGGTTGGTGGTTGAGTTACTGGGAGCTCTGGGGGTACTGGTTGGCTCATGTTGTTCCTCCTGTGGGGCTGTAAACCCCTTCAGCTCCTTGGGACCTTTCTCTACCTCCTCCATTGGGGACCTTGTTGTGTTAACATAACTTATTCTATTTGACCTACAGTTTTGGGCATTTACTATTTTATTTTATGTGTACTCTTTGGCTGATGGTTTATCCCTGGGAGCTCTGGGGGTACTGGTTGGTTCATACTGTTGTGCTTCCTATGTGGCTGCAAACCCCTTCATCTCCTTTGGTCCATTTCTTATTCTTACATTTGTGCTTTACTTAATTTTTAAAGTCTCTGAATGGTGATGTTTTTTCCCATCCACAACTGATTCTTCTTTATACTTTTCATTTTATATGCATTAAAATTCATAAAATGTTTCTCCTTCCTCTCTTCTTCTTATTCCGTCCAATCAGAAACAACCAAGGCTAAATTCTTATTAGACCATAAACTCTTAATCAGGATCCATAAGGAAATTCAGAGGGAGGGATGGGCCTGGACTCTTGTCCAGTGGCATGGACTAGCTCTGAGAGCACAATCAGTTCTTGAAAAAAAATGCTAATTCCTGAAGATAAACAGGGAAGTTCAAGGGTGAGACATTGCTCACTCGTGAATAAAAATGAAGGGAGCCTCAATCAAGAAAACAATACAGATCCATTTGGTATATAAAAGTTAAAAGTTCCAGATTGTATTGATCCAGTGATCCAAGCCATTGGCAGGCAATCTAGAGTAGAGCACAGAGCATTTAACTGACCTCTTTTATTGGACATGATTCCCAGACCACATGAAGAATATCCATTGGTAAAACCTTGTCAGTCAGAGTCTAGGTCACTTAAATAGCTTCCATGACACCTCTATGTTTTCTTGTCCTTGAAACTAAGTTGAAAGATGTTCTGTTTCATCATGTATCATGCCATTAGCCTGTGATCTCTGTGATATATCTGTGAGTCTTATTCTTCTGCCTCCCATTTTCCACCATCTATGTAGGTATTCACATTACTGGGTAGTTAAAGGCACATTGGATAGATCTGATTGCTTATATGTATCACTTTTTACCTGGACTACTTCTGACCCTCAGGTTTTTCATCCCTAAAACAATGAATATAATAGTGCTTTCTGAGTATGAAATAAGACCACAGATTTGGAAGTACTCTGGCCAATCTAAGTCCTATCTCAGAGTAAGCATCTAATCAATAGTAGCTCTAATTGATATTATTTGATTGTGTAGTAAATTAATGAAGGGTAGTCACTCTGACTGCCAAAGGACACGGGTGTGTTTGATGAGGATTTGGCTTATAACTAGGATTAAGCTTAATCCCAATGACCCTGGCAGCCTGCCCATCTCCCTTCCTTCCCGTAGCATTTCATAAATGATTGGGAAGTTTAGCCAGTAAGAGGTAATGTTTAAGCATCTCTCTCTTTGTGTAAAGCTTGTAATCATCTTGGGTTGGGAAACAAGCGATTGAAGAGATCTTGGATAGGGGATGATGCTATTAATATAAACATTTTTTAAAAATTACAACATATTGCTTACTGCACATAGCAAGCTGTTGTTAGTCTGTGAGGCCTGTGCCTTTGGAAAGCCATTTCCTGGCAGCTTGAATAAGATTCTTTGAACAATTAGAGGCTTTGAACACTTTACAAGCCAAGAAGTTGGATGAGCATGGTTTTGACTCCATGGTTTCTCTTGGGGTTTGCCTGATGTGCTGGATTGATTATCAGATATAATTAGGAAAGCTGAGAAGTGTGCATCTACAGGAATCAGGATACTTTCCCAGGGACCCTCAATTTCTCTGTTCAGAATGGAGCTGGGAGAATAATTCCACTGTAAAACAAACAAACAAACAAACCAAAGTAGCAATGCATATCACACTCAGAGGCAAGAGTCCCAGGAACATGGCTTTAAGGTACCCTTTGCCATTGATGAGGTTTAAAATGGTCCACATATATTTCCTCTTTTCAATGTGGAATGAAATTCTAGCTCATTACTGTACTAGTATTTTTTAAGCCAAGAGTCCAGTCTTCACACATCCAAAGAAAATTTAAAATAATCTACCTTTACAACACATACATACGAAGAGAGGAGTTTGCAACTTTGGGCATGCTACAAGGTCTATACATCAGAAGCTGCATACAATCTTTCTCACTACCATGGCCTTCACCAAAAATTTGTCTAGACCATGAGTACTTTGAAACATATGCGGGCTGACTTTTCTTCCAAGGGAACCATTTGGGCATCATCTCAATCTTAGTCTTGATATGTGGAGACACAGTGACCATACCTGAAACATGGAAAGGCAAAGATAGTTTTATGTTCACTTACCAGGGATCATAGTCAAGACTGAATGTGATTGGTATTTTCAGAAAAAAGAGCRCTAGAGATGCCTGAGAGTTAGTGATGATGGCTTAGATGTGAAATTGTGTTCCTTGTCGATGTCTGAAGTTAATGTTATAAGGATATAAAGTACTAATCTGGTATTTCTGCTTTCTCTATAGGTCACATGTCTCCATGATTTCTTTGGGGATGATGATGTGTTCATTGCTTGTGGTCCTGAAAAATTCCGATATGCTCAAGATGATTTTTCCTTGGATGAGAATGGTAAGCATGATGATCACTGGGATTTGTTTTGCTTTTCTTCTTGTCCTTTCCATCCCTTAGGATTTTCATGAGTGTATGTGGCCTGAAGGATACGCAAAAAATGATATCCCATGGGCTGATATTGTTAGTATTTCTTCCTTGTATCTGTATATGTAACACACTAAGTGATATGTCGACTCGATATCCCAGAAGCCTTCATACTATATGAAACTTATCATTTACCCCAATTATGGCTGCAATTCTTGAACCATATACTGTTTCATATGAGCTGCCTGCACCGTCAGGAGAAAACTTCTATAGTAACAACTACACATATATTGTACATATACATTTTCCCCCTAGTCATTCTTCTCTGGCTTTTGGTGTATGGTAATGGCCGCATTTTTTAGGAAGTTATTTTCCCCATTCTATTCTTAGTGTCAAGCTCCATTCCCACCTTTGTATTTGCTGCCCTATTCTCTCTGCAGTGTGACTCAGGATTCCAGAGGTTTGTTTACTTCAAGACCTGAACGCCTATTAGTTTAAGTTCTATGCACAAGTTATATATGAATTAGGCCACACAAGAGATCTAGGAAGTTATAAAGATGGAAAGACATATTAAATACACATTTCCCACTCAGGAGTAAAATATGAGAAAACCAAAGAGAGTTTCACTAATAGACAAGCCAGAAACAACTCAAAGCCGGGTCCTTTAAAAAAAGTGGCCATTTCTACAATTTTATTTGTAGGCCAATAACCATGAAACAGCAAACCAAATTCAGACCATATCCAATTTCCCATTCCCTATGAAACTGCAGTTCTTGATGGTGATCACTAAAGTTCATTAACCAAAATAGAAAGTGGAACAAACAAACCTGAGCTGTCCACTCAATTCAGCTTCCTTAAAAGTTCAGTTGACCAGATTACCCTTCATCTGTCTTTTGAGTGTACCTTTAAGTAGGAGTCACCTGGGAGGTCTCTAAACAGAAATTTGTTCTCTACCATGATGTATGGTTCTACTTTTCATATCAGAACAAGATAAAGAAACTGTGGCCAAAGAGCTGGAGAAATGGCTCAGCAATTAAGTACACTTCTTGCTCTTGCAAGACTTGCATTTGGTTTCTAGCACCCACATGGTGATTCACAATCAACCATAAATCCAGTTCCAGGGGATCCACTACTGCCTCTCACCTCTACACACACCAGACACATACACAGTGCACATACATATGTAAATACACACATACAGACAGACATGCATACAAGAAATGAGGAACACCTTGTAATCTTGAGCCACGTGGTGCATTGGCCTAGGTGGATATTCTGGCTTTGAGATGCTGCTAGTATGCTTAGAGTCTGATTATCCTTTCTAAGCTGCTTATGCTTTTTTGCCCTCAGAATGCAGAGTCATGAAAGGGAATCCATCTGCTGCAGCTGGCCCAAAGGCTTCCCCAACACCTCAAAAGACCTCTGCTAAAAGCCCAGGCCCAATGCGCCGCAGCAAGTCTCCAGCTGACTCAGGTAACGACCAAGACGGTGAGTGTTCTTCTCCTATTGTTCATGTTAACTTTATTTATGAAGGTTGATGCCCTCTGCATGACACAATTGATTTCTTTCATGGTCACCAGTATATCTATGATCTCCAATTCTATCATTTCAGAGACAAAGAATCTTGTGTGGAGAAAAAATATGTTTCTCAGGTCCTTTCCACCCTACTTTGTGACAAAGCTCTCTCACTGAGATTTAGGGCTTGCTGATTAGATTAGAATGCCCAGCATGTGTCAGGAATCATCCTATGTATGTCACTCCAGTGCTAATATGGGCACATGCACCACCACACTAGCTTTTTAATATGTAATAATCTCTTTAGCTCTTGGGTCATGGGACATAAAACAGCAAGATTCTATGAATGAATTATAATCAGTGGAGTGCCCATTGTTAAACATAAGCAGCCTTCCCTGGTTGTTCTGAATTTCCTGACATACTAACTCTGTTTAGTATAACTAAAATGATAATAATACAAGCTTTGTATGTTATACGATTTTTGAAAGTTGCATAATTAATTGCACAAAATAATGGGTTTCATATGACATTATATACATATTGTTTAATTTAAATATTTAATGGTCGCATTTTAATATTAAAGAAACAATCTTAATATAGATAGATTTTATTTACTAATCCACTCAAAGGTAATCATTTCAACATGTGATCAATATAAGAAATTATTGACATGTTTACCTTCTTTGAAATTGTTTTATATTTTATATTTAATGAGTATATCTGAAATCTGATTAGCCACATTTCAATGTGACTAGTGACTACTTATTGCGTTAAGCAACATAAGAATTTCTTTAGTCTTTAGCTGAGAGAGATTAGCCTCATGGTAATAATTCTTCACATGAATTAAATGCTGTGGATTTTGCAAAAAACATTTTCATCATCTCCACAGGCCAACACAATAGCACTATGAATTAAGTTACAGAAGGACGATTATCTAGGTTGTTGCTGTTTAACATTGAGAACCTGAGGTACAGTGCCTCACTTCTTCCCAATGTCACACGACTACTTAGTATCCAAGCATCAGAACCTCTCAACAGGCATCCTTTGTACTGTTCTACTTGCATGAGGCAGAGTCCAGGATTCCCAGTGTGTTGAATGAAAAGAATTCCTTTGCATGGTCCTAGCTTCTCAGTGTCTTTCTGGCCCCACCTCCGGGACAGGGGTATGGAACGGCCAAGAGATATTTGGGGTGTTTTCTGGTCAGTACCTTGTGCTGAACTGAACTCGATGCCGCAGGTAAGTTGGTGCTGGTGTCTTTGCTTCTAATGATCTTTGAACATATTCTATGAATTCCCCTAACGTCACTCCAAAGTGAACAGATATTCTTGGCAGAGTTACAGGAAGATGAGAACTACCCACACACATTTTCTCCTTCTTAAGGAAACTCATTTGTATGAAAATATTGCAAGATTGACTATAAATAGATTTCACTTGTAGGTACTTGCCTAGCATAAGTGAAGCTCTAGGTTCTACCCACAAATATTGCAAGATTGTGTAAATACATGTGTTTTCCAACAGGGAAGAATCATCTCCATTTTATTTAAATACTTTACAACTGTGTAATTTCCAAGACACAATAGGAACTAGATTTAAAATTCACATTTCATCTTGTAAATCTATAGTATCTCACAATCTATGATTGAATTTGGCTTGAGAACCAGCTCAATGAAATGAATCCCTGAAGAACTATTTCTGGGTTCTCAGATCTTGATTTCTTGATGGATAAGTCTGGGAAGAGGAACAAAAGCATTTATTTATATTTAGCAAGTACAATTAACCAAAGCAATCCAGACACAGCACCCAAGGGCACGTGTGAAAGCCATAGGTCTGTCTTTTGGCTTTGTTCTGAAATAAGTCTTAGCCACCTTGACTCCTCCTAGATAGCCTTCTAAAAATGTCTCTATGCAAGTACAGAGGAAACATGAACTATTTAGTTCAGAATAAAGAAAGTCTACAGCATATCACTATGAGAAAACATGGACCTGGCTTGGTTATGAGTTGAGATCTCCTTCTCTAAGGTATTAAGGAGATACCAAGTGTAAGACAGAGTAAATCATACAAAGGTCACAGTGGGGAGAAGTGGGAATTTGTGATATGGAGTGTGATCAAATTATGAAGCCACCATCCATAAAGGAGTGGAAGAGTTACATACTTTCAACTTGGCAAGTCTCAAATCTTTGTTGATGAAGGAGAGAATCATGTGAGATCACATATGATAAAATGTTTTAGGAATATCTATACAACATCAATATGGAGTAGAATTATTCAATTTTGAGGGTGGGTGGGATGAAATTACATTTGGTGAGTATTTCAGAATAAACATCCTATCAAAACCAACAAGGGTGATTTTGAGTGTGTCCCTATATTGGTATTACAACAATGGATGAGCAGATCAGAATGAGGTGGATGAACATTAAAGTCAGTTTGGTACCCAGTCATCATGGGTTAAAAGCAAGGCACAAGCCATTCTGGTCAAATGAACTTGAATTAAGAATATATAATATAACTTGTATTATTTACCACCTAGACAACTCTTTAATAAGTACACTTGGGACCACTTAGAGACATCATTGTCTTCAGGGATGTGTGTATCCTCCAGAGAAGGGCACACACCACCTGGAATCTCAGCATCAATGCTACCTGACTGGTGACACTGTTCACTCTTTCTTTGACTGCACATGCTTGAAAGTGGGCTCTTTTATTGTTCTCTGAAAAACAGCATCCCACCGTCTTTATTTTACTGTAATATATTTAAATCCCTGTAGATCCAGGTAGGCCAACCTACTGACCTTACCACCCATCCAGTTTTACATGTCCTGTTCCAAGTAGATAGGTACCACCTGGGCTAAAGAGGATTGCAGGAGCACGGACACAACCACCCCCAAATCCTGGGAGACAAGACCATGTGGGATGGAGCTTGGCAACTGTGCTGCATGTATGGCTGAAGAGTACTGACCAAGAATCGACAGAACGCAGATACAGTGTTCTCAGAGAGCTCTGTGGCACGAGAGTAGTTATTCCATGCTCACTTCCTCTCTGGGTGTTCTATTGCTTTGTGACAACGTGTATGTGCCCGATTAGTTTGCTTAATTGAAAGGAAACTCTTGCTAACCACTTTCTAATTTGAACAGGATTAGATGGGTTAGAAGCATTCTTGAAGATGAAGATGAACCTCAACTCCGGTGATTGCCACTATCTTCTCCTCTGCTCTTCCTTTTTATCCTCTGCCATCACTTTCCCTCGTTTCCTTAGTCTATGTGAGAAAACTGACAGAGGGAGAAATCCCAGGAGCACTTGCTTAAAAGAGTAAAGGCCTATGTCCTAAAAGCCAAAAACAATGAGAAAAGCGTATACATACGCGTTGGAGTCAGAAATCCCTTCACCCAAAATCTTGGCTCTGCTTCCTCTATGTCTGCTTCCTTTTCAAAATAATCCTAGTTTTAAAATTATCGATAAGGTAGCCAAAAAAAGGCTGAAATTAGTTTGACATGCCTTATTGCAAAGGGGGAACAAATGAACTCTGCTAAAAGAAGAACTGAGAGGATTTGGACTGCGTATAAAGCTGAGCGCAGTGAGATAGTTTTGTGATCTGAGGAGGAACAGGAAAAAGGAGAGTCAGTTAGGGAAGAGTCCTTTCCAGGGTGGTCCCGAATTACTAGAGGGCTCAAGACGTTAGTAAGGGGAAAGGAAGGCTGTCTATCAGTCAATGGTGCTACTTCCATTCGCTCTGAAGATGCAATGCAACATGATATCCCTTCCATGACAGTGGTGGAAATAAGGTATATCCTCAGGGAATATTCATGATATAGAAGCTTAAACCACAATATCCTTAGACTATCTTTTTACTTAAGTGTTCACTCTCCTTCTGCCCCCACTCTATCTCCCACCTCTGAGACACTTCTCTCTGTTTTAATAGCATACTGAAGAATATTTTTCTAGCAATATAGGGCCTATGATTAAAAAAATGCTTCACCGTAAGAACATCTCACGGAAAACCATTTAATTATCCCATTTTCACGTGACAACTTTTCTTTTTTCGTATTAAACGTGCTAATTATCAAGAGGAGAGAAAACAGTTTGAAATTGCAATGGATTTACCGTTGTTCAAAGGGCAAATCATCTCATTTCCATCACATTCTTGACTGGAGACAGGCTGGGGTTGGACCTTGACGTTTTTCACAATTATCTAGAATTAATTTGTTTCTCTCTGCCTTTCACTTTGTTCTCAGACTTTTATTCTAATCTCATTATTTTTCTTCAGATCTTCCACTATCTCTCTTCTCTCTTCTGTTCCATTTTTTCCCCAATTTGGGATCTTCTTTAAGATTTACTTTCTGCTTCTCCAATTTATTTCATTTTTCTTACTGACAAGTCTCCCTTCTGTTTCTTTCCTTCTGGTGTTTTTCATCTAGGACACGGTAGTACAGGAAGAGGAGGTGAATAAAAAAGAATAGAGATGGATAGTGGGTCTGTTCTACATCACTTTCATTCAACTGACTCCAAATAGGGAGATGTCCTAACCCAAAGCACCCATATATCTTCTCCTTAATGTAAGGCACATACATTCTCTGTTTATTATCTTTCTCATCTCCAAAATTAGAGTAAAATAATACTTTCTCAAACTGCCTCCCAGAGATGTGAGGATCAAACCTGGTAACTAGAATGAAAAGGTTTAGAAAACAAATAGAGCCCTGTTGCTGAGAAGCACTGGGCAAGGTGATGATGATGGATGCATTGCACTGTGCAGGACCATATTAACTGAAGATGGAAGTTCTTAGAGCATTTGAAAAACATGTTTCTTTTCACTTCGATTTGATTCTATCAAATAACTTGGTTGACTTTCTACCTTGTTTGAATGTTCTTGGTGTCTTGGGAAGAGAGAACCTGCTCTTTTATATTCTGTCGGTTTTTATTCTTTCCTTTTCTCTTGCCTTGGGGTAGCAAATGGAACTTCCAGCAGTCAGCTCTCAACACCTAAATCGAAGCAGTCTCCCATCTCTACGCCCACAAGCCCTGGAAGTCTGCGGAAGCACAAGGTATTATGTCTCTTATACCTTACTAAACTCCTTTTTGACTCAGAGTTTCTTAAAAGGCTTGCTAGAGGTATGCTCACCCATTATCCTTCAAAAGTACACTGAAGCCAAGATTCCCCTTTACTGACTCCATTAAATTGAAGTCCCAAGAATCCCAGCAGGGAGCAAGCCAATTTTATTGATTTCTCTAACCCTTGCTTTCAACATTCTTCAGTTACATTTTAGCATTTCCCCCCAAATTTCTCCAATATTCATTTTGAAACAATGATAGAAAGCAAACTGAAAACACTTGCCTCACCATTTCCAACATATAGCAAAGGGGGTGCCGAAGGCAACTTCTGTCACTAGGCACCAGTCAAGGGATGTAATACAAATAGAGCAGTAAAAGTTGCAGAGTTTGGACTGGAGAGATAGCCTGGTAGTTGTGGGCATACACTGCTCTTCTAGAGGATCGAGGCTCACTCTCCAGCACACCCATCATGTAGCCCACAAACACCTGTTACTTCTAGTTCTGAGGAATCTGATACTTTTTTCTAGCCTGCACAGGTACTTCACACATATGATGCCCCTACTCGTGCTCAGACACAAGCAAACATTGCATTTTTTTTAAAAGCTGCAATAGGTTACTCTCTTTAGATTTGCTGGACATCATGGAACAAATGGACCCATGCTCCAGTGTGTGCATTCTTCATTACTAGGGAGATTCTTGCTAAGCATATGCAGAAAGGAAACAAACATTTTGCCAATGGCCTTGAGAACCATTTTGACCCTTTAACTAGCCCAAAGAAGCATATAACTAAATCACAGCAGTGTAGAGGTTGGAAATGTTGCTCCACGAGCATTTATTTGCCTAGTACACAAAACTCTAGATTTATTAAACACTCCAGAAAAATTTCCTAGAATCAATTTCCAAGCATACTCCTTCCCAGAAATCTCTCCTATATAGAGAATTTGGGATGCTAATTGCTTAAATTTCTTATACTTTAGATAACTATGAATGTGTTTTTTCCCCTCTGATTGTCACACTAG
>BDUI01001357.1:121945-135164 GCA_002335545.1 Apodemus speciosus
TCTACCTCTATGAGGGTGTTCCCTCAACCACCCACCTATTCCTGTCTCAGTGCACTAGCAAAAAGCAAAGTGAGGTCTGAAGGTACAGTGCACAGSCGACATAGAAATGAGAAAGTTAGCTAAATGGATGTTGTGTTAAGCACTGGTGTGTATGCCACCTTATATGCAGAAAGAGATATATACATACGGCAATGAAAAAATATGGTTCTATGATAGCAAACCTCTAGCCTCATGAAAMTCAAGTTTATTAAATCTTTGGATATGCCAGTGCATAATATATATCCATGGATCTCWGATGGATATAACCATATTTAAAGAATATTGAGTAAATAACATCTTATAAACCTAGGCATACCAAAATAAAGCACCYCCCTTCCCAAGAAAAACACAGTTATTGGACAGAAGGAAAATATAGCTAATTGGGATTTTATTGGCTTTAGAAAATATCTTTTCTTATTACAGCCCTACCCAGCTATGCAGAAAACTCAAATTAAGCAACTATAGTATAAATACTGCAGTTGTCGAATGACAGCACATTTCATTAGAAAAGCAGGGATGTCACTTCTAGACAGGAGGGTGATACAGGTCAGCATTGTGAGGATTTGCAAGCTCTGTCTGTTTGGTTTTGGCGACTGGCTGATCATTTCCCCTTCAGTACTGTCAGCTACAGTTCTCAAGGAGTTATCACCTACCAGTACTGGCAGGCAACACTCATGTTAGAAAACAAGTTCAAGAAAATTCACTATCTTTCTAAGTTCATATTCTGAAGAGACTGGAAATAAGCCCCTGACATATTTCCTGAAGGGAGGTTAAAATGGARAGACTTCTAGGAACAAGTCAAGGTGACTTGTCTTTAGTGATCAACAAGCTGATGTTCAGCTTCCCAATATGCAGAAGGCATTCATTAGTGTCCTTCCATTCTTGGAAAAGGTTTTGCATTATTGCAACAACAGCAAAATAGTTGTTATTAGAGAAAGAACTCAAAGTGTCACAATCAATAACTAAATAAAAACAAGGAAAGCAGTTTCTATACCAAGTAACTATTCATTAATTTTATTATCATTAGCATTGGATGCAAAAAASTATTCTCAGCAGTGAGTACCAATAGAATAAAGCATACAGGTAAGGGAAGAGAATGAGACCCTCCAGAGACATACAAATTTGCTTTTGACTTCACAGTAAAATAAAAAAAAGGAACATTATTATATTTAATGAATACTTGTTAAGTGAAAGTTGTAATTGTTTTTTAATAAATGGCATGTTTAGCCACCCCAAGTATTCTAAAACGTGAAAATCCTAAAAATTAAGACCAGTTTTCACATAATGTAACCAATGAAGATGACTTCAAATGATCCTTGTTTTCATGACTAAAACCATGTCCCATCTCAAACTCTCAGTAGTTCTCATGATGCTGGCCTTCTTTCTAGGGTTTATTCATCTCTCTGAGACTTGCAAGAGCATGATGAGCCCATGGTGAAATCAGCCTGTTCAGTCAGGTCCAACCTTTTGACAATTTGATATGACGTTGTTACCTGCAAATGTGTTGAGCCATATTCCTCATTGTCCTTCAACAAGTGAGGCACACAGACTTCAATGTGAACACAGAAAGGAGTCACATCACTGTAGATGATTTGCCACCCATTGTCCAGCATGTTCCTTAAGTATCACAGATTCCCAGTGTCCATGTCCAGTACCTGATTGTTGTTCTGCTCATCTGTCCTTCCTTCCTTCCTTCCTTCTTTCCTTCCTTCCTTCCTTCCTTCCCTCTCTCCCTCTCTCCCTCCATCCCTCCTTCCTTCCTTCCTTCCCTCCTTCCCTCCCTCTCTCCCTCTCTCCCTTCCTCCCTCCTGCTCCCTCTCTCTTACACACACACACACACACACACACACACACACACACACACACACACACCATGTTGCTTGTTCCTACCTCCTGACTTTTCTTCCCCACAGAAATAGAAATAGGGGCAAAAAAAGGGAAATGTATATATGGGGGCTGGGTTGAACAACTAAGTTCGTAAGTAGTGCTAAGTAGAATTAAAGTGAGAGAAAAGCTTCTTTTCTCATAATTGTTTTGGAAAGGATAGCCATTAGCATGACTGCTTTGTGTCCTTGTGGACTTTAGTATTAGCCTAGACTGAATTATAGCATTTTCTAGCTGGAAGGAGGATTAAGATCTCATCATCTGCTCCAAATTTTTCATTTTCTTAAGGCCAGGAAACAGACAAAGTCGTGAAGTGATTTCCCCCTACGGTCACACAGCTGCCCATTGGCAGTACTGGGATTAGAACCTATACCTCTTGGCTCTTATTCCAGGTTTTTTTTTAAATCCAACTAGCCAGCATTGTCTTCTGTGAGGCTCCTGCAAATTCTTTCCCAGGGTCATGTTGCATCCTGGATCCATATGCTACTTTGTTGATCTCAGCAAGAAATCCACACAGCAATCTAATCTGGCCCTTCCTCCTCACTTTCATATTACTTCATCCACATGGCCTGCAGACATTTCCAAGAAGAGGGAGGCACTGAGTCGTGAAGCACCAGAGGGTTGCTGCCCTACCTTGAGAAATCTCCCATATAGCCCYTGAACTCCCATTCTATTCATATAGAATGAAAAATGACTACTTTGTCCCTCATCAGCTTCTTTCAATGTCATGTCACACATATTCCTCCCAGGATAGGGGAGTGGTTACTTGTTTCCAGAGCAGAGAAAATAAGAAAATGAAGGACAGAGCAATAGCTTTGTTTATTCTGACTTTCTAAGATGACATTTTTTTTTATCATTTGAAAAATTAGTCTGGCTATCTTTACTACTAATAGCAATTTCCTTTAAAATACGGTAGCGAGCCAAGCCAGAGAAAGATAATCAAGTCTTGTGTTTGTCCTCAATCTCCACTCCCTCATAGCCATGCTCCCTGGTGCAAACAATTTTCAGGTATAAACAAGCGGTTTTTGTGACTAAATTGTGCCCCGGCTGACACTGAATATTTGTATCTGTACCAAAAATAGCATACAGTGACCTTACACATTATATTCTCTCTCTTTATGTAGCCTGTTTCTGTGCTTTCCATGACAGAACTTAGGGCAACATGATCTGTATGTGTAGGTTTCTTTGTAGCAAGGCTCTCCGAAAACTAATGAATATAAACTGAATTCTAAAAGATCTTACTACATTTACCCAAAGTTAGGAACTTCTCTATCTTTTCTTCCCTCCAGCTGGAAGTGACCAAGGAATCCTAGAGTGGGTAGGGAGCTTCTATATCCTAGATTCATCTAGCCTAAGTTTAAGGCAAGTAACTCAATGCTTGATCTGTATATAATTGTGGCTCCGTGCCCAGGTTGTCCAATATTCTACATAGAGATTTCATTTCCTCTCACAGTTGACTCCAAATCAATTTTTCATTTAGAAAACACGGAAGGAACTATGCCCTATCTCCTTAGAATTGGAGCAGTAACATGTCCATGGGTCCCCAATTGAGCTTCTGTGATGGTGAGAATGGTTCAGGAGATGAGACTGCCTTGGAAACAGCTGTATCAAGAGACTTTGCTAGCAGAAACCCGATGACAGCATAGTTTCACTGACTTCCTTCGTGGTCACATTTGCCATGAGAATAGAAAGCATAGGATCTTTCTCTTTTCTTTCTTCTTCTTTTTAAAACAATGGTTGGAGCCTGTTCTTGGGCACATGGAGCCATTTGACCCCATACCTAGGCCGCGGTTATATATTGCCTTCACTATATTAAGACATTTAGGCTTCTGGGCCCAAACTTGTTTTCTAAGTAGGGCACGGGTATTTTGGAGTTCATATAGGGGCACAGGACAGGCTTTATGATTTAGAGCTGGAACTATGAGAAGTAAAGGCTGAGTAGTGACCTAGTCATTTAGAATATGTCAGGGGTAATCTGGAGTTTAGAGGCCCGTGCTTCTACCTCTTCCCTACTAAAACCACATGTGCAAGTGCCAATCACTGTTCTGTGAATCACATAGGATTTCCTCTTCTTTCAAATACAGCCACCTGGAGCAAGAATAGGCCACTGACTTTTCGTGCTTTCCTTTTCATTAGAAAGGCCTCTATCTCCCTTGGGTGCAGACAGGAGTGTCATTAGCCATCACACCAAAGGCTTCTTAGTGTTGACTTGTATGCCCCCTCTCCAAGGATTAATGTGGAGCTCATGTTTTGGCCAAACTGGTGTGAGATTGGCTATCATTGGGAAGTGAAGTGTTTCTTAAGTTTACCGAGGTCAAAATTTTCTGAAATTAGAAGTGATTTTGTTTTTTACTATATGGCATACCTGAGGCAAGGGAAGTAGAGAATTCTAAATTGACAGTAAGGCACTTTCCTACTTTGGTTACAAGGGCAGGTGAGTTGAAACAGATCAAAGAATACAAAGAAGTCAGAAGACAAAGTCTTGTAAACTAAAGCAAAGACCCGAAGGCTACAGAATGTCTCAATTCTGGGCAACAGCTCAAGGAAATAAATGGATTTTTGTCATTCCATTTCCTGTTTTCTTTCTCTACTTTCATACCTGTATTTGTTCTCAGTTTAAACTCTGTTATCAATCTCTCATTCCATAGCAAAAACATCCATTCTTTGACTTGTGAGGTAAGTCCTCCTCTTTTGGAATCCTTTGCTTCTTCCTGCCTCGCTACTGGGTATATGCCTCTTCATAGTCTGTAAAATTTGCCTTGGGATTGAAGAGAAATTAAATTATTTTCCATTTCAACAATTCCTGGTTCTAGTCCTGTTCAGTCACAAGTAGGTCGGTAGAAATCAACCTGATTCTGGCCCTTCTTCTTTCCTGTTTTAGTCTCAGCAGATCTTTTCAAGCACTGTCCTTACAGCTCATGAATGTTTAAGTCTTTTCCTTCTAAGTAAGCCTTGTACAGAACACTTTGTGCTTCTTTTTTTTTGTCTGCCATTTTGTGAACAGTGTTATGTGCTCAGATAAATAATCAGCTGAAGAGGAAAAGAGTCGACGCATCTATTCAAATTGGCAAACTATTGTTAGTTGGTTTCATTAAATTTGCTCATAGTTTTGAAAAGCTGCAATATAATATCATAAGAGACCACAGGTAATTGTTCCTGTCATTTGGTTGGGCTGAGTGGAGGGGGAGGAGCAGGAACAATTTGTTTAAACTTTTAATGCTATTCATTAAGCTCTCTGTTATAACATTATGATCTGTGTTTGCCACCTGTTGAATTGTTTAAGCTAAACTAGTGGGCAATCAAAGTTAATTTAAGTCAAAAAAAGTAACTAACAAATCCAGGGTACAGAAAAAAACTTAGTTCAATGTATTTGTCTTTCCGATACTAGATTTACCTGAATATTTTCCTGTTAACATCAACTGTTCATGATCCAGGACTGCCTGGCTATGTATCAGTAATTAGCAGGCTTAAGTCACTAATTTATTCAACATCGTTCAGAACCCCTGGGGATGTCAGTGTCACTGCTTGGCAATACCATATGCATTGCCCATTTTTCCAGTGACTTTTCTTTCAAAGTTCTCTTAAAGGGGTTTGAGAAAGTAAGAAGTTAAGCTAAAAATATATCCAATGTTTGGTAGTGTATTATATTGCAGCATTAAGCCAATAACCCCTTATGACCTATACACAGCAAATGCATGGTTTGAGAGTGGATTTTGCATTTTTTTCATGTGCAGTAAATAATTTTAAAATGTTTTTGGTCACCTTCTTGTGCCATTAAACTTGTACAGAAAATGCTTTTATGGCCATTTTCAAAGGGAGAAAGTTAAAAATGGAAACAGCCCACCCTTTCTGCCCTATAGCTGTAGTTAGAATCAAGTATGTGTAGAAAAACGGCTGTAATTGGTGGTTGTAGTGTTAGAGTTGTTAGCTTGACTACCTTTGGAGAGTAAATGCATGGTCTTGTACATCACATTTCTTAAATAACTCATTTTAACCTCTGGAAAGAATATATTATTCCATGTGGCCCTCTTCCCTCCCTCCACCCCCTGCTCCCAAATATCTTACCATTAACTGTAAATAACTGATTTAGGGGCCAAGAAACTCTGCCAAGTAAAGTCAGCAAAGAGCAAATAAATCAAAATGGGTGGTGTGTGAAGAGAATTTTACAACAGTTTCTCAGAAGTTATTGACCATTTCTCAAGGAATGGCATGGTTATCAAAGACTCAGCTGTCTTTTACATAAAAATCAGAGGCAAGTCGGGAGTGTCTTTAGCTGCCGGATTACAGAATTGAATAATTCTTAGAAACATACAAACCCAAGAATGTCCGTGATCCCTGCATTAGTTGTGAGGTATTTGGAGACATCAGAGGTTTGTTGACTAATATTTATTGGGGAAAAAAGCAAAGCAAATCAGAGATGTGCAACAGATAGATGCTCAGGGGTTTCAGCTAGGCCCCAGTCAGCAAAGGCGAGGATGTGAGTTGAGATGCATTGTTGTCTGTTTGCCAGGCAATGCTTAGCACACTCTTAGACTTTGAGTGATACAAAGGCATTGTTTCAAGAAGACACTCTTTTCTTCGGTTTGCTGTTCTCTCTCTGGTATGTTTGTCAAGGCCCCTGTAAACTGGTTAGAGCAGGCCCTTTATATTTCCTATGACCGTTAATCTCCCCCACCACAATTTGATGAGGGCTCTTTGGTTTGAGGACTTCAAGGATGTCTAGAGAAGTTCCCCCATGTGTGTAAGGTGTTGTGAACTGTGAACATTGTACATCTTCAGTGTTCAATACTGGGCAGCCAAAGAGCTGCTCTTGCAAACTTTTTTTGGCTCTCAAGCTCTGTTCTCCATGGAATTCTCATTTCTGTGTACATTTGCAAGATGTGTGTAATGTCATTTTCCATAAATAAAATTTGATTTCAATATTTCTGGCTGACATTCTCATTTTTCAATCACTGGACCAATGATCATATAACCACAAAATATCCGAGCTGGCAGGAAAGTTAGACATTAGATTGTTCAACCCCTTAATTTTATAGATGAGGAAGCTGAGAATCAATGTATGATGGAAATACCATAATTAACAGCACACCATGTCTGCAACATATAAGATCTTGGATCTCTTTCCATAGTTGAACAGGAATCAAATCTCTTTTTTATGTAAAAAAATATTTTGGCTAAGGTAAGTCTGTGTCACAAAATAAGAGGCCATGTTTATTGCTGTGCTTTTCAGAAAGTGTAGAAAGACTTTTAATATTTCTTGAAAATACCTTTAAATGCTGTTCATCAAGAGTTTAGTGGTGCAACCACTTCTCTTCTCTGCGAGAAGGGATGCATAGATGTTAAATTCATTAATATCAGATTTATCCTTAGCCATAATGACTAACTTCTCATATCAGACATGAGGCTTTGGACGAGATGGATGAAAAATCTGGGAGAAAATAGGACTCAGAAAAGAGGCTGAGTTCTAGGGGCCACTTTGATCCACATAGTTCTGTTAGGGCTGGCCTTACATTGCATATCTAACCATTGTTGAAGAAGCATCCCTAGGTACTCTCCAGGACTGAGAGGATTAGGAATTCCTTCCTCACACAATATTTAAAGAGTCCCATGAGCATCAGTCTGGTGGAGACAAAGTAGATCAAGATGGGACTTCTTGGTATTCCTAATTCAGATAAAAGTTAGATGTAGATGTATTGGGTCTCTTTAAATCAAAACAAAAATCTCTTAAAACTTCACCAGTCTCTGGCAGAAAGAGAAAAATCAGTTGAACATTGTATGCATGTGTGTATTTCCAGAAGCAACACACTCAATTTAAAGGACTATATTTAGATTTGAAACCATATCCTTTTTTTTCAATTTAGTGATTGAAAGTGTTCTTTTTGAAAAACTTGGTCTGAGAAGTGAATAGGGATTTTTTTTTCAATATCCCAATCAAGCAAAATTTAAGGTAACTAATCCTGCAAGGGCTTCAAGTCAAATCTCTTTTCTTTTGAATTCTAGTTTGCCACAAATGGTGGGTTAGCCTTAAAAAAAATGAAGAAAAGGAGAAATTGATATGGGTTGAGTTATAAAAGCCAGGTATTTGGTATTTGAAGGGAGTTTTTCTTTTCTTTCTTTTTTTTAAAAGATTTATTTATTTATTTAATGTATATGCATATACTGTTGCTGTCTTCAAACACACAAGAAGAGGGCATCAGATCCCATTACAGATGATTGTGAGCCACCATGTGGTTGCTGGGAATTGAACTCAGGGCCTCTGGGAGTACAGTCAGTGCTCTTAACCTCTGAGCCATCTCTCCAGCCCCAAAAGGAGTTTTTCTTAAGAGCACCCAATCTCCTTCCTCCTCTCCCCTCACTTTTTATCCTCTTATCCTTATATCAAGGACCAGTTCATCAGCACCACCTAAGAAGCTTGTGGGTAATGCTGACCATCAAGCCCCTCTGTACAGAGACTGAATCAGAAACTGTGAGCGTAAGAACCAGTGATGCTAAGTGAACTAGTCCTAAGAGAGGGTTCTGAAGCCCTCCCTCATTTGGCAACTCTATGCTCTGGTGAATTCTATTTCTTTTTCCCTAAGAGCAGGATGTAAAGTGAGTAAGTAAAAAAAAAAATTTTTAAAAGGCATACAGTATAATCCATACAGTGAAGTGTGATTCATAGAGTAAAAGGAAAAGAGATACATAACAAACAAACAAATAAAAAAAACAAACAAACAAAAGACTTAGCTAGAATGTATAATCTCCTGAGCCCTTTGGGTCCACTATTTGCATCTCTACCTAAAAATCAGACTGAAGAGACTTGTTACTTTTTTCCGTAAGATTTCTATAATCATAGGAGTGTTTGTTTGTATGTTTGTTTGTTTTTAGAGAAGTTCAGTATTTAAAATTCAAGACAAAACTTGTTATTTGGAGGAGTCAAGATGGGAACCTGAGATGAACTGAGATGTGGCAATTTGTAGGACTTTGTATGTACAAATGTCAGAAATTAGTGGGATAATTGGAATATGGAAGAAATGGGAAACAGGAAAGAAAGAAAACCTAGGCTTGATTAATTCAGCCTGGATCCCCCGTCTTTGCTGAGTCTCCTCTATTCTGGACAGCTCAGTAGTTTCTTACATGCCTCTTCCTGACTTCAACCCTGGCGCTACAATGCTCATTCACACTTCAGTGTTGCTGACACTGTCTACCCTTCTTTCCTTGCCTAGAAAAATACCCTCTGAATGCCCTTCCACATTCCTCCACCTGTCTAAATGTCAGACAGAGCCAAAACCTACCAGCAACGGAACTTAACGCATATTTATAAGAAAAACAAACCCAAACATGAAGAGAAACTGGCAAATTTCTACCCTGAACTTTCCAGGGCAGGCCTGATCTTATGTAATTCGCCCCCCCCCCCGCCCCTTTCCAAATAAAGGTGATTTGTTAAACATATAACTAAATGTGATTTTGTTTTTATACATTTCTAAAAAAAGAATTTCCATAAATACACTTACAAATTGAAAAACATCCCTTGTCAGGCCACACATCAGCAGCGAGCATGTGGAAAACACGATGCTTTTAGGAGAGGCTTTCCCCAGCTTTCCTCATCAGCTTCTCTGGACTCTCCCATCTCCCTAACAGTAGGGGAGAAGTAATACCCCTTCATTTGCAGTCCATTGTTTTCAGGACTCTACAACTCTGCTACAAGGAGGCAGCCTGGAGTAAGACAGTAATTTCTCCTTGAAGCATACAGGCTGCTGATTTTCACCAATCAAGTGGAGTCAGCTTGAATCCTTGGCATCCTTTCTTTTCCCTGTCTATGTACCCCTGAATAGCTCTGAGAGTGCTTTCATGGACCATGAGGGAGGTGAGTCCTACATTTCTGAATTAAGGCCCATGACCTCCTCTATCCTGAAATGAACCAGTGCATATAGAATTCCACACTGTCAAAGGTGGACAGGCCTTTATAAACCATTATGTTCAATGTTTTCCCACATTTCTTGCTGGGGAAATTCCGTGGAGGAGCTATCCCAAAGGCCAGTTCCAGGATCCCATTTCAATGCAGCTTCTTTAGACTGCCCAGCTAGCTGGGAAACTGTACATGGCTTCAATGATTATTTCATCTGCGAATTGTATAGCACAGCCTAACCTTTGCTGTGGATAGTATCACAAAAAAGCATCTTGTGAAAAATGCAAAGCCTGATTTAGATGCTGTGGGGAAATCAGGCTCTGCAATTTTCCTGAGCTACTCAATTTTTCTAAGCTTCTGACCCATGGGCCCATGATCTTTCAGTAGCAGAATACTGCGGTCAAGGCACCCAATGTTCAGAAAAGGAAGAAATGGAGGCCTAGGGAAATAAAAATAATATATTCGTGCTCAAACATAGAGGCAGAGATGGCTAGCACTGAGGACGCCTGACTCCTGAGCAAGTGCTCTTTCCATATGACTGGGCTGTCCATCATCAACAGGTCCTTAAAGCAGCCTGCTGAAATGGCACTGTTCCCAATCAAAGGCTAATTAGGAAAATGATGTTTCCTGAAAGAGAAGCAGCCCTGGCTTGTCTCAGTAATGAGTGGGCACCCTGGCAGGAACAAGACAAAGGGTGGGGGAAGGGACAGAATTTATGTCTTACTTTAATTGAAGAAATGAGCCAACGTTCCCCCCCCTTACAAAGAGCCAGGGACGGGAGAAGAATTATGGTCATACAATGTCCATACAATCATCTGGGGGAGGGTGAAACTGAAACATGCACACAGGCACACACAGCTCCCAAAGCCTTATGGAAACGCTGTGATGGAGGCGCTGCAAGGAGCTGAGAGCCCCCAAAAGAGTGTTGGAGTGGTGTGATGAAGGCTGGAAGACATAAGCTTTAGTATAATAAAGCATTAATGATGAAAAATGAGCTAAGAATTACTCCAACTAGAATAAATCTTTACTTTAATGGTTCCCTTCAAGTATGGGTTTCACTCAGGAGGTGAAACTTGAGCTGAGGCTTAAATAAGCTGAAGTTTGTTAGGCAAAGGGTGAGATGGGACATTTCTGACAGAAATGCCAGTGTGAGCAAAGACAAAGAGGTATGATCTATTTCTAACGTGATCAGAAAGACCTTCAGTTGGGTAGAGCAGCCTGCAATATGCAGTGCAAGAGAGTAGGTAACTAGAAACCATGTTGAAAAGGTCAACTGAGAATCACTCCCTTGAAAAATATAGAAAAAAAATTACCAGGTCCCATGCCAGGCTCTAGCAGGTAAATAGACATGGTGACATATAGCCTAGAACTCCAAATATTTCTTAGCAGACATTAATTGTGGCACATTGAGTCACGTGCTGTGACACAGCAGAACATAACATAGCAGATGCATCACATCGGATACCCAAACCACAGAGGGTAGCTGATCTACCCGATCAGGGCTAGGAGAGCCTTTTCCAAGTGAGGGGGCAAGTTAGCAGAAACCCAAAGATGAATAGGTTAGCTGAAGGGAAGAAAATATTCTAGGTGAGAAGGAATGTGTGAAGTCCCTGAGGGCAAGAAAAGATACTCAGTGTTGGAGCAATTGAAAGAAATCCAACATGGCTCAAATGTACAGCAGGCCAGAGACGGAGTGGTGAGAGGTGACACCAAGGGGGCAGACAGAAGCCAGACTGTGCGGGGCCTATGAGCCAAATTAAGGAATTTGGGTCCCCCGCACCAAAAAGCACTCAGGGAGACATTAAAGAGTTTTAAGTAGGAACAGATAAAAGTGTAGTTAAAAATCACTCCTCCTGCTGCTGTTCAGAGGCTGGGCCTGAGGGATATGGGAACATGAGACAAGAAGTTCCTTGGGGGCTGAGGTCATGATCTAAATGATGCATTATGTCAGCTTAGACAAGAGTAGCGGTCATATAGACAAAGAGGAGGTGAAGTAGACGAGATTTTTGAGGAGATAACATCAACAGGACTTGAAGAACAAAATCTGAGGGCAGACTAGGGAGGAAATTTTTACATTCTAGCTGGAAGAAGTGAATTATGACAGGAGGAACTCTGAGCCAGGGAAAGCTGAAGGATTCTAGGACATTTGAGGGCTTCCTGCTGACCAGAAGCAGGCTCTCACGGAATCCAGGCTGTAGGTACTCCTGGAACGGAGCTGGGGAAGCCCTGTTCCCACCTAAGTGTCTGACTCTCACARAGTAGAATCCAATCTCAAGGGCTCAGGCTGCATTGCAGTTGAACTAAACAAGTGAACAGGGCTATCAATTACCCAGGGCATCTTCCCTGCTGAGCCACTTGGAGTTCCCTGTACCCCTCATGCCCTATCCAGAATGAACGTCACCAAAGCTGGTGGTGGGTGACATTGTTTCAATGTTTACACATGGTAAATGGACTCTGAGAGATGGAGTGGCCTGCCAATTGTTACATATCCAGGAAATGACAATTGAATGACCTTACCATTAGGTCTCTGCATAATTTTCATGATAAACCACCCCTACCCTATGATTGCCATAAAATCAGAGTTTAGGATCTTCTTCTCTAGCTGTAATGACAAAGAGGTTTCAAGATTTGAGGCTATTGACTCCATTTTGTGTTGTCACCTAATAAGGCAGACAATATGGGAAGGAAAACCCTAACAAAGAAGGTTTGGTTATTAAAGGAAGAAGATACTAAACAGGAGACCTCTTCTTTCAAGAAACCAAGAATTAATAGAAAAAGACAAAGAAATGCTCCTCCAAAGCTTAGGACAAGGCTCATCCCCAAGAGGGCTGCAACACATTTTGAACTCAAATGAGTTTGAAGAAATCATTTAATTAGACCCTTGGCTTGTGGGCCTCATACTTGCTGGGTTCACTTTCCGGTTTTAATACATTTTCTTCATCTTAAAAAAAAATGTTGGCTGCGGGGCTGAAGAGATGTTGGTCTTGATAGACACTAAAGAGAGGAGAGGCCCTTGGAAAGACTTGATGCCCTAGTGTAGAGGAATACCAGGACAAGGAAGTGGGGGAGGGTTGAGTGGGGAAGGGGAGATGGCTTATGGGATTTTCGGGGGAGGGGGGAACAGGAAAGGGGACAACATTTGAAGTGTAAATAAAGAATACATCTAATAAAAAATTCCTAAATAAAAAAACCAGAGATGTTCAGTGGTTAGGAGTGCTTGCTGTTCTTCTGGACGACCTGAGTTCAGCTCCTAGCCACCAACTAGACTTGCTCACAACTGTCTGAACTCCAGCTTCAGGTGATCTGATACCCATTTGTGACCTCTGCCAGTGCCCATACTCATGTTAAACACACACACATACACACAATAAAAATAAGATAGAATCTTTTACAAGAAAATATAAAATG
>BDUI01001357.1:135340-147693 GCA_002335545.1 Apodemus speciosus
AGAGAGAGAGAGAGAGAGAGAGAGAGAGAGAGAGAGAGAGAGAGAGAGAGAGAGGGAGAGGGAGAGAGAGAAAGAGTTCAATTTTCCTGTCATGTGGATTTTGTTATAATTGCACTTTTTCAAAGTTCTTTCAAACTGTAGGCTGAGGTCAGTGTTTTCTTGGGAGTGCTTTCTCTCTCTAGAAACCTCAGCTCCACCCGGTCTTAAATTTTCCTCAGTATTACTTCTAAGTCTCCTTCAAAATAATCTTCAGACTATGGAAAGGATGGAAACGACTTTCCGATTAGCCTCCTTCCAATCACCCTATCTTCTACAGAGTTCTATCTCCCTTACTTACACACAGTGTTTACTCTTAGTTCATTTGGTGTGTGTTCACGGAACAAGCCTGTTCAGAGGTACTTGATGAATGGCATCAATGAGAAGGGAGAGGTGTGGACAGCTTGTTCCAGCTCTGTAAGTTATAAGGAGCTCTGTGCTTGTCCGGCAATAGCATAGCTTTGTGGACTTGAGGCAAGCCTGTGCTTCCTCTGAAATGTTCTTTCACTGCAGGCACAAAAACACAGTAAACCGCGATCCAAAAAAAACCTGTCCCCCGTGAATGGAGCTTTGTAAGTAGGTTAATGTATAACACTTTAGAAAGCTGGGGAGAGAGCATATTTACTTTTCCAAGAGGAACCACATCAGGGGTGTCAGATGCCAATAATCCCAGGATTCTGTGGTCATACACTTTGAATCTGCAGCCAAACTTTGGCATCCAGAAGAGAAGGCTAGTGATTTCCAACCTCCTCACCACCAAGGACCTTTTTCTTTATTATTTTTCCCCTGTGAGCAGTACCACATTTGGAAAGATTTGTATCTGCTAAAGCTACATTTATTACAGAATAATTCATTTCCCCAATGTTTTCCTCACCCAGCTTCTAATCTATATGAGATAACCACACAGAGCTAATACAATTTCAGTCAAAAGCAAAGAAACATGATAGCTTACTGAGCTCTCTGTGGCTTTGTCTTGGCTGAGTATATGATTCCTATTAGATTTCCTTAACAGTGAGAAACTGCTTGAGAGCACTACTTACTACCTTCAGAGACCCCAGATCCAGTGCTGCCAATACAAGGTGACAGCAAATTGAAAGGATGACTATCAGCTTAGGGAACATCAAAAATCATAAGTCACACGAATGGTGGACTCAGTTGAGGTCTCTCTGGTTCATTTCTCTAACTTTTCAGTATCTTGAGTTCTTTTTTCCTATGTGAATGACATGATGAAGGAGAGAATTCCATGAAGAAAAACAACTCGTGTTTACCCACCTCCTACTGCTACAGGGAGAACCTCAGACATGAGGATCTGTCTTATCCTCAGGCCTGACCTCCCTCAAATCTGAAGCATCTATCTTCTAGATCATGGATAAGCTAGAAGTTGTCTAGAAGCTCATCTAAGCCAAACACCCCTTAAATCACACCAAATACAAAAGAACACACATCTGTTTCTGTCTATGCCACTGTACTAGCAGCTTTTGAGGCAAGGGACCTCATCCGAGTTTTCTCTGTAGCTCTGTGTACAAACCAATCAGTCCAGTGTGGTGTCTGGCAGCAACCAAATCTAGTGAAATGAATCCCAGTGACTTCCAGGCAAGATGAATAATTCAGTTACTAGGAATAGAAACTGGATTGTGAACTCCCTAAAAGAAGAGTAGGTTATCCATTTTTGTATCTTCAGTATTTGACACACAGTGGCTATTCAACAAATGCCTGAATGAATGAATGAATGAATGATGCACCGCATTACTGGAGAAGAATTATTGTAGAAACATAGGTCAGAAATGACAACTAGAAGAACTTTCTCATCATTTCTTTTTATCAGTTGTCACCCAGTCCTACTCTTTCTCTGGATACTAACTGCCCGCTGCGTCGTCTTCCGTGAGACTCACATCTCCCACATCACCATTGTTTCCATATATAAAGTCACAGGCACTGGTTTGATAAAAAAGAGCCTGGGTCAGAAGCTTGACCCAATATGGTGGAAAAGCTGCTAGTCCTTGCTCTAAAAGCAGCTCAGAAAGGACTGCAAATGAATGCAGCCTAGACATGTCTCTCTCCCTGTGGTGTCACTGGGTGTAATTTAAGCAGAGACATTCTTGCAGTTGTTACACCCAGGCAAGTGTGGGGAATGAAACAGTTGTCTGTGACTGATTTAAACTGTGGTTTTTGACAACTGTGCCCCTGATTGAAGTGTCCCATCTGTTAATTTTAGTGTCCAAGGGAGCTGTGAAATGAGCTCCAACAGCAGCAGGATCAGTTCTGTGGGGTCCTAGACAGCATGGGAAGATTTTTCTATTCCCAAATCAAATGAGGAGTTTTCTCTACATAGAAGCGAAGAAGTATTGCTTAGTCAAGATAGCTCTTTCTGGCAGGATCCTGGAATTGAGGGACAAGGTGGCCAAAATGAGAGGTGGTGGTAAAATTGTTCATAAATAAGTAAGGCTATCCTTATGAGAAGGTCACCAAAAGTCCACCTTCTCAGATTTCCACCGCTAACCTCTAGCTCACCCTATCCTCACCACCCCCATCTCCAGTCTTCGAGTCTCTTATCAGCCACCCCATCCCCACCCCACCCCTGCTTCCAGCAAAGGCATCGTATGTCCTCATTTCAGATTTAAGCATTATTAGAGCATGGACAACCATTATCCTTTGCTGAGGCTTTACCTCTTGATTGGTAATGTGGGGGGAAATGTGATAGTGTGTGGGTAGACAGAAAGGGAAAAGGGCTGAGGGAAAAAGATGCTTCCTGTGGAAGGTCATCTTGGAGAAATATCTCATCAGTGACAAGAGGCAAAGGTTCTTCATGTAGGAGGACAGAAGGTGAGTGCAATCAGTAGAGAGGAAGGAACCCAGGCTACACCTTTTGTCATGGGTGGATCTTGCTTGCCCTGTCTATTCTAGAGGAACTTAACAGAAATTTAAATTCTACACCCCCACCCCCACCCAGTGGCAGGATTCTCAGATGCCCAGCCAACGAATCTATGGCGTCTTTACAGCTATATTTGGCCGAACAGGCTCCTGTCTCCACATACCAGCTTGCAGAACTCATGTAAACGCGCTCTACATTTAGGCTGGCCCGTCAGACGACCCATTGTTTATCGGCATGAACTCTGAAACACATCCCAAACAAAACCACATTTCCTCATGAGTTCAGACGGCAAAGCTCTACCTCAAGGGCCAGCTCAAGACTCACACATTCCCCAAAGAGTTGTCCCTGGCAAGTAAGGAAGCTTTAGGTATATAACCACAAGGATTTCAGAAGCACTTGTAGATGCCCTTTTCCTTTAGGGGTCTATGCCCTTAAGGATGGGACATCTCAGGAGTCAGAATCTCTAAAGAGGGACAAATGGAGTGTATGACAGAAGAAGAAAGTTTATTTTAAAGGCCCAGATGTCCCAAACCGCGGCAGTATGACACAAGTAGCCAGGCCCTTCCATGAGAGATTAGCTCTGCCCCAAAGAGATTTAGCTTATTGAGGTGACAACTAAGCAGACAACACTGGAAAATCCTATGCCTGTGTGATAGATGGGCAATGTCTGTAGGCTTAATCAAAAGTCCTAAAAGGGAGTTTTCTCCCTTTGTCTGAAGTATCAGATCAGTTGGTACAGGGAGCTGCTGTTCACCCACTGATTCGCTTAGCAGTTTAAAGATGGCATCACATTTGTAATCTTTCTTTTGTTTTCTACTAGGGAAGAATAAAGTCTGCATGGTCTGGGCTCTGATTTATTCATTGTATGCTAATCATCTTGTGTCCCATGTTCTCCAACTGCCATCTTTACCTGCTTTTTTCTCCACACATGCTCCACTGTTTTTTTTAAGGTACCTTTCGCATAGTCACACTTAATTCTACTAGGAAATGAGTTGCATAAAATGAGAATATTATATTTCTATTTCTTTTCCATTGATCCCAAGCAGAACAGAAGCAATCAGAGAGATAAGAAACTCCATCCCTTCTTTATTTTCTATGTTTTCTTGTGGATCGGGAGGAAATTTTATATGTGATAGGGTCATTCTTTTGATCTTGAGCATTGGAGCTACAAAGATGAATGTGACATAGTCCCTGCCTTCAAAATAAAGACAAAAAAATCAAGTAAAGATCTGAAATGAAATGAACTCTACATCTTTGAGGCAACTAAGACTGAAAGTTCAGTAAAGCTAGCTCTGAAGGGATTGTGGAAGCAATAAGGAGTCAAAGGACTTTCTTCTATCAAAGCAGTTCTCATGTTTTTCCATTTTATCCTAAAATGGTGATTCTCAACTGGGAGTATTCCTCTCCAGATGACATTTGGCTATGTGTGTGAACACTTTCGACTGTCACCACTCAGAGAAATCAATTTTCTCATAGGTAAAGATCAAGGATATGAGTAAATAAGTGAGTAGTAATGAGTTGAGTTGAAGAATACCATCTTTAAAGAATACTGTTGGGGCAGTGGGATGGCTCAGTAGATAAAGACACTTTCCACCAAGGCTGAAGTCCCGAATTCAATCCCAGTGAACCACATGGTAGAACAGAGCTGATCTGATTGCCACACAAGTTTTCCTTTGTTTTTGCATGCCTTGCCATTGCACAATAAATAAATACATACATGTACAGATAAATAAATAAATATTTAAAATTAAATCTGGAAGGGGCTCAATGGTTAAGAATGATCACGAGTATTGCAACAGTTCTGAGCACCACTTCCAGCACCCATGTCAGCCAGTTCACAACCACCTGTGCCTCTAACTCCAGGGGATCCAACACCCTTGCCTGAACTCAGCAGGCCTCTGAACTCACACACACATACTCTGACACAGACACAGACATATTCATGTGATTTAAAATCATAGAAACAAAGTATTCTAATGAAAAAAGGCATGGTAATTCTTGAAGACAGAAACTGTATGTCTCTATCTCCAAGATCCAGAGGGTTCTTAGATCACGAATATTTGAGACCTTAAGAATGGATCAATTTGCATTCTTTTGCATGTTGACCTCCAGTTGAACCAGCACCATTTGTTGAAAAGGCTATCTTTTTTCCACTGGATGGTTGTAGCTCCCTTGTCAAAGATCAAGTGACCATAATTCTGTGGGTTCATTTCCCGGTCTTCAATTCTATTCCATTGATCTACTTGCCTGTCACTGTACCAATACTATGCAGTTTTTAACACAATTGCTCTGTAGTACTGCTTGAGGTCAGGGATANATCCACCCCTTCCCACTGCCCTGTCCTGGYATTCCCCTACACTGCTGCACTGAGCCTTTCCAGAACCAGGGGCCACTCCTTCCTTCTTCTTGGACATCATTTGATATGTGAATTGTGTCTTGGGTATTCCAAGTTTTTAGTCTAATGTCTKCTTATCAGTGAGTGCATACCATGAGTGTTCTTCTGAGATTGGGTTACCTCACTTAAGATGACCTTTTCAACAAATGGTACTGGTTCAATTGGAGGTCAACATGCAGAAGAATGMGAATTGATCCATTCTTACCTCCTTGTACCAAGATCAACTCCAAGTGGATGAAGAACCTACACATAAAGCCAGACACACTGAAACTAATAGAAAAGAAACTGGGGAAGAGCCTTGAGGACATCGGCACAGGGGGAAAGTTCCTGAACAGAACACCAATAGCTTATACTCTAAGATCAAGAATTGTCATACACATTTTAAAAATTATTTATTATAATGCATATGTTTTCACTATAGGGGATAAGGCTACCTTGTTGATGTGGAGTTCAGAGGTCGACTCTGTGGAGCAGCTTCCTGGCAACCATTTTGTAGGGTGGGAAGGTATCCCTAGGTGTACACAGCAAGTGCCTTTACCTGCTAATCCATCCTGCTAGCTCAGGCTCCTGGTTTGTATGTTATTTGGTATTTTCTCCACATCTGAATATTTAGGTATCAAGCATAGGGAACTTCACATACATCTTACTAGCATTGTACTATGATCATTCTTTTTCTCCCCCTCCCTCCCTCCCTCYGTCTCTCTCTCTCTTTTCCTCCCTCCCTCTCCAACTCCTCACAGCTTCTTCCTTTTCATTTCCTCACCATTTTCCATCTCTCCCCTCCTTGCTTTTCTCTCTGATCTCTCTCTACCTTCCCTTCTGCTTCTTCTTCCTCCCCCTCTCCCTCCCCCCATCACTCTGCATGTTATTACTGTCCTGGAATCCTAGATGATATATGCTGGAGTTTCTAAATTTACCTTTTTTCACTCTTTTCTTATGATTTCTGCTGATCTTGGTAAACCACATTCTTTAAAAAAAAGTCTTATTTTTCTCCTTTTGATTAATATGTAGCCACTTTGCATTTAGGTATTCAGTACAACTGTGTGTGTGTTTGTTTATTCGCACATACTCACAGCATCTAAGAATTCTAATTAGCTCTTTTCATAGCACCCTGCTCTCTTTGTTTATAGTGAAGACTCCTCTTTATCTTCCTAACAGTATGGTCTGTAGAAATGACACTATTTTTCCTCTGCTACATCAAACTCCCAGAGCTTTGCATTTGTGCCTATTGAAAGACATATGTTTCTTTCAAAATATCATTGTCCTTAAATGTTTGATGATTCATGATATGCTTTTTGCCACTCTATCTAAAAATCTCTTCTAAATCTTGTCTCACACTATGTTACTGAGCCTCTGGGKACTGAGGTTTCTGCTGGAAAATGTGGCTTTGCTGTAGCTTGATTCTAAAATGTTATCTGAAGCCTTCTATGTTCAAAGGTTGATTTTTACCTCTGATACAACTCTGGAACCTTTAATCCCTGAGGTTTAGGGGAGAATGCTAGGAAACCTGGATCAGCTTGGTTGGTCCCTGTCTCTTTTGTCTCACAGCAAT
Source organism: Apodemus speciosus (assembly GCA_002335545.1). Lineage (NCBI taxonomy): Eukaryota > Metazoa > Chordata > Mammalia > Rodentia > Muridae > Apodemus > Apodemus speciosus. The sequence goes on from BDUI01001357.1 coordinate 142,196, forward strand.
ACTGAGGAACAGTTTCATCCACCTGATTCTCACCAGGGCTGCAAAGACCCCGGACCAACTGACCATGTGCTGGAGTCTTCAAAGCCACAAGCCACAGAAATATTTCTCCATTTCTTGTACTGAGGCCCTTGAAGTGTTTGTCACAATAACATATGACTAACTAGCACCACCTCTCAGGTTGCTTCTCTCTTGAGTTTCGTGACAATTCACACTTTCAAAAGTAAATAAGCACCAGAGGCAGTGACATGTGTTTAGCCCCTGGGCCTCAATGCACTGTTCCAGTCTGAGTTCCCATGCTGCAAATAAATGGGCTGTGGGAAGGGCAGGGTCCCTTTGGTCCAGAAGCTGCTTTTTCAGTAATCACTGCCTAAGTGCACAGAGAGCCTGCTCATTCCATTAAGTCTTTGTTTGAAACATATAAGGTGAGTTTTATGGTTACAGAACTTTCCTCTATGTATAAAGAAGCACAAGGTTTTTTGCTTTTTGGTTTTTGTTTTTTTGGGGGGGGGTGTTAAAGCATTTTTTTAAACATTAATCTTTTTTTTTACACTCTAGATTTTTATCTCCCTCCTGGTCCTCACTCTGACTGACTGTTCCACATCTCTTACTTCGTCCCTCACCCCACCCCCTGTTTCCATGATGGTGTGATCCCCACCCCATGAGACCTCCCCACTCCCTGGAGCCTTCAGTCTCTTGAGGGTTCAGTGCATCTTCTCTGACTGAATCCAGACCTAGCAATCCTCTGTTCATAGCAGCCCTGTTGTGATAGTTGGAAGCTGAAAACAACATAGATGTCCTACAACAGAAGAATGGTTACAGAAAATGTTGTTCATTTACACAGTGGAATACTAATCAGCTATTAAAAATGAGAACACCCTGAGTTTTGCAGGCAAAAGGATGGAACTTTTTTGTTTGTTTGTTTTTTGTTTTTTTATGAGACAATGCTGTTTTGTTTTGTTTATACATAAATAGGACACATACATGCAGATGGACACATATACAGACAGACACAGAAAGACACACACAGAGACACACAGATCTATACAGACATAGACCAGCACAGACAGACAGATGCACACACATGCACACGCACACGCACGCGCACACACACACACACATACAGAGGGAGAGAGAGAGAGAGAGAGAAAGAGAGAGAGAGAGAGAAAGGAGTGACCAAGCCATGGACACACACATATACACAGGCACAGAGACACACAGACAAACATATACATAAAGAGACAAACCCATAGACACATAGACACATGCATATACACAGACACACAGATATGTACATACATAGACAAACACATACACTTCCACATACATGCACAGATGCACACAAANCTTAAGTATACTATCATATCATCTGCAAATAGTGATAGTTTGACTTCTTCCTTTCCAATAATCAATGCAGAATAAATGAAAAGGTGACTAATATACTAATATCTATGTAGATTCTCCTTTGGATCAGGACTTCTATGACTTCTAATTTTAATAAATTTAATTTTCATTTACCTTGGCATGGGTTTCTTTTCTATTATATTTTGTGATTACAGTGATATGAGCATTGCTATTGGGGAAAATGGTGGTAGTTTGTCTCTGCATATGAGTACTTCTTTCCATTTGGTGGCTTTTGGGGGGAAGATTGTACAGTGTGGCCTTGGTGGAGGAAGTATATAATTTCAAAAGAATTTTGAACTCAGTCTTTCTGCTTCTTGTTCATGATTACAATGTGAGCTGTCAGCTACTCTGCCATTTATCATCTACTACCTCCAAGCACCTCCATCATGGATTCTAACCCATCCACCATTTTTGCCTTGGTCATTGTGTTTTTAGTTTTATACATGCTAGGCCCTTATGCATGCTATCTCATATTCTAGGACTGAGACATAAGATCTATCCTCTCCTTAGGTTTATTTTGTTTCAGGTTTACTCAGCTTCTTGAATTTATAAATTTATATATATTATTTATATACTTTTGTATCTTTGCTAAGATTTTCTATTTTTAAAAAAAATATTTTCTTCATAGTATATGCTGATTATGGTTTCCTTTCCCTCTGTTCTTTCCAAGTCCTCCATACCTCCCTGACATCTGGATCCAACATACCCTTTTTGTCTCTGATTAGGAAACAAACAGGATTCTAAGGGATAGTAACAAAATGAAGTATAATATAATACAATATAATATAATAAAGCAAAGCAAACAAATAGAAGGAAAAAGACCCAAGGAAGGCACAAGAGTCAAAGACTCATTTCTTTACACGCTAAGGAATCACCCCCCAAAATCCACTGACTTGGAAGCAGTAATAGATATACAAAAGACCCATAGGGCAAAAAGAAAATTACATATAAATAAAAAGATACACTTTTATTTTGATATTTATTTATTTATTTATTTTGATTTTTCAAGACATGGTTCCTCTGTGTGTGTTGGCTGTCCTGGAACTTACTCTCTTGACCAGACTGACCTTGAACTCAGAGATCCACCTACCTCTGCCTCTTTGGTGCTAGGATTAAAGGCATGTGCCACCACTGCTAGACTAAGGTAGAATTTTTTAAAAAGAAAAAATCTTGACATGAAATTGAAACAAGTGACCTCTGACGACACCATTGAATTTGTTTTCTGTTGCCGTCTAATCAAGGCATGCAGTCCACCCTTAGGAGTTGTTTGTTTCCCTAGTGTGACCTTATTGGAGAAAACTATTTCTTTTCTTTTCTTTTCTTTTCTTTTCTTTTCTTTTCTTTTCTTTTCTTTTCTTTTCTTTTCTTTCTTTTCTCTCTTCTCTTCTCTTCTATTTCTTCTCTCCCTCCCTTTCTCCCTTCTTTCTTTCTTTCTTTCCTTCTTTCTTTCTTTCTTTCCTTCTTTTTCTGAAAAAGGATTACTCTTTGTAGCCTCGGCTATCCTGGAACTCAACTTGTAGACTAGGTTGGCCTCAACTCAAAGAGATTCACCTGCCCCTGCCTCCTGAGTTCTGGGATTAAAGGAGTATGCCACTACCACCAGGCAGAAAACTAAATTTTCATTTGCACATGATTATCAATTAGAGGTAAAATTAGGAATGTGGGCCTGTGTTCACTTCTTTTAGCACTAGGACCCCATCGAGTGCAGACTTATGGCGGTTCAGTGCATGCTGCCTCAGTCTCTGTGAATTCATACATGCATGGATCCTGTTGATGTAGAGGGCCTGAATTGGTTATTAAATATTTGAAACTGCTAGCCCCATCCTCCACCACGTTGTCTACTGTCTTTGCAGCTGCATGGCAGTGGCGGCTCAGCTCTCTGCTGTACTACTCTCATGAGTAGATTAAAATACTGAGTGTATTACAGGTAGGGCATACATATGCCAAACTCAGGCCGTGGAACTCCACAGGAGTGGCACACATTTATTTCACTGATAGTCTGTTGTATTAGGGTAGGTATTGCCATAAAATGTTTTCTTTCGTTAGCTTACTCTTTTCCCAGTTGTGCAACTAGAAGCACAACTTCCTCTGGAATATTTTTATTCTGTCTACTGAAAGTTTCTGGATGGAGGTTTCCACAGCATCTTGTGGGAAATAAATAATATGTCTCTTAAAAAAAAAAAAACAAACTCAGATAATTAAACAGCACAATTTCCCAAGTCCTTGGGTGCTTGGGTTGCTTGCTTTCCCCGTACCCTTGAGTCCTGGATTTGCTTGCTGTGTCATGCTTAGAGATTTTTAGTTTTCAGAGAATTACCCTGAGATAGGAGTGTGGCTGCAGTCTCATTTGTCTATCATCAGGGAGTTTTGTTTTTCAAAAGAAATCATACAATATACCCTGAAAACTCATTTCCCCATCCCAACTCCTCCCAGACCATCCCCCTAAAAGCAAACCCATGCTTTCTCTCTCTCTCTCTCTCTCTCTCTCTCTNCACACACACACACACACACACACACACCCCTCTCTTATACAATCAGTCCATATTTCAAGGTATTGTCAACATTTTGCCACTTCATCAAAAACTCTAGGTTGTGAGTGAGAGGGAAGAGTGTTTAGAAACAGTGATGTGGATATGAGTGCTGACAGAGGCTGACATTAGGGTGTGGTGATGCTTCACATATGACTGCAGGACCTTTTTGATTCCAGCACTGTTTAGTTTAGTAAGCAGCTAGAACCTGAACTTCTCCTTCATCACAAAGGGATCTTCCTCACCCTCCCAATCATATGCCTGTTTCCTGTTTTGTGATGAAAATGTTGATTCTCTACAGTGTCAGTATGTTCATTTCTTAGTCTTTGTTATGGTTTGACTCTGGAATCTTCCTAATGGCCTGTGTTTCTCAAGCTTGGTTTCCTGCTTGTGGTGGTATTTACAGAGTAGTGGATGCTGTATAGGTGGTACCAGCTTGAGGAAGGTTGCTAGTGGGATCTTGGTGAAGGTCACACTTGCCTCTTACTCTAGTCCAGAGCTCACTTGCTGCTAGTCCCTAGCTATATAAATCAGCCACCACTGTAGTCCAGCTACTTTACCTTTTGTCTTCTCACACTGATAGATTGTGTCTTAGGTATACTCTTCCTCTCGTCAATTGTTTTAGTGTCATTGTCATTTGATCACAAAATTCATACCACTGCTTCCAATGGCACACTGACACTTTTCCTACATCACTGTCAGAAACAGAAGCATTGTCTAGGCCTCTAAATTCTGTGCTGTTCTTGTGGGGTTAATTTTATTTCAGTGTATATAATCAGCCATAATCAGCATTATGAATCTAAGTATTGTTTGGCTCAACTCTCCTCTCTCCACAGGGTGCCTGTTATTCATTAGAAATACAAGCGTCTATTTGAGATTATATATGTTTTGGGGGTTTTAATTCCCCTTCCTTACTGATTTAATTTTGTCTTTTAAGTTGAATATCCATCTGTGTCTCAAAGTGAGACCTAAGGAGGAGGGATGCTCAAACAAGCATTTCTTTTCATCTGTCCCAATGCTTTGCATCCAGTGCTAAAATTTTATTAATCTGGGATCACCATTTCTTCTTCTATCTGGGTCTGTGTAGATACAYGGACTGATGGGTGTGTGATATTTATTAAAAATTAAGGATAATTAAATATAATGATCTGCAGGACACAGGATGTTCCAGAACTCTCCAGTGAGTTCATGAGCTAGCCTTCCCTTTGTGTTTCCCTTCATCTCCAGCAGAAATGGATCTATTTTTACATATGATATCATGTAGATCATGCTGATTGCAAACTCCCTATATGAAGGAAGAACCAAAAACAACTTCAAACACCCCATTCTCTGGCTTCTAGCACTGAGCTTCTTGGATCACTAGTGAGAATCGGCATGTCTTCTTTTATTTTTGTTTTTTTTTTTACTTTAGAAAGAAGGGTTTATTTTGACTTATTATTTTTTTATTATTAATATTTTCTATATTCTTTGTTTACATTCCAAATGCTTTTCCCTTTCCCAGTTCCCCCCTCCTATAAGTCCCATAAGCCCTCTTCCCTCGGCCCATTCCCCAATCACACCCCTCCTACT
>BDUI01001357.1:170306-184734 GCA_002335545.1 Apodemus speciosus
CTCTGCCTCTGCCTCTGCCTCTGCCTCTGCCTCTGCCTCTGCCTCTGCCTCTGCCTCTGCCTCTGCCTCTGCCTCTGCCTACCAAGTGCAGGGATTAAAGTTATGCCACCACTGTCTGGCTGAAGTTGACCCTTTTTTGTTCTAGGATCCATACTGAATTCTCCTTGGAAAGAAGAGAATGTTGAACTGGTGCTAAACTGTTCACTTAGAAATAAAAATTCCCAGCAGGTGAAGCTAGATCCTTGAGAAAGCATGCAACATTGCTCTGTGAGCCCAGGTCTACCTATAAACTCCTCTTTTGCTTCAATTTCCCGAGAATAAGATAATGGCTACTTGGGCTAACTCACACAGCCTTCAGGTTTTGAATAGAAGTTTTATGCAAATTAGCCCCTACTCCTTCTAGGAACAGTTAATCATGAAGTACCTATTAAAGGACAGGCCATATCCCTCCCTGCTTCCCGAGCTGGACTGCACATTGTGTTTTTGAAGTTACCCCCACTCTTCTGGATACTGGTTCTATAAAGAATATTTGGTATTACTGTCATTCCTGAAGGGAACCTGAATTTCAATGCTTTCTGCCTTCAAATGTTACTTGCATAAACAATTGCTAAAGGTCTGCATGTATTTGTTGCAAGCACTGTGAACTTTGAAGGGTTATAGATCTCATCTTTGAGATCCCATCAGGAATTTCTGGGAACAGGGATGAGGTGAGACTAATTGAGATGTCCCTCCAATGCTCAGCCAAGAGAATATATTTCCTAGAAAAGGTCCCTTCTTTACAGAACATTTATTTCAGGGTGATAGTATTTGGGAAGCACTCCAGTTTTTCTTGTGTTCCATTTCTTAGTATTATGTAGACTCTACCTAAGAAATTACTTTGCTTTGCCAAACAGCTCAGTTCAAGAATCCCTTCAACTGTGCCAGCACATCTGGAGCCATTAGGAACACAGCATCTCCTACATCCCTCCACTAGTCCCAAGTCACCATGATATTATGGACATGTGAGCTGTGGCCTCTCGCTGAACCCCATTCTTACCACAACAGCATGGCTCAGGCTAAAATGTCCCATCTATGCTCTGAATCTCAGCTTGGAGTTACAGAAAAATACCCACAACCTTCCTTTATCTTCTAAAGGAAGCTATCCATTGTGTCCCAATACATATTAATAGTCTCTTAAGAGCCTTTTCTTTCTTTTCTTTTCTTTTCTTTTTTTTTTTTTTTTTGATCTATTGCTGAAAAGTTCTCAGAGCTTTTAGATTTGCACTGGATTCTTCTGATCTTTTCTAACTCCTTGGCTGGCTGTTTTCTAGTCTTTAACGTACATGCTATGGCTTTAGTAAGATTTGTTTCCTGTTTTCCACATCTTGTTACTTGCATGCAGTACAAGACTGATTTATATGTAGTCACTTAAATTCTGGAAATCAATGCCTATTGGTAATTTTTTTCTAAAACCAGGAGCTGGGAAAATCTTGCAAAAATGAAGTTTTGGACAGAGTGTACAATACAGATGGATATCTGTGTGAGAGCTGCACAATATTATTTTCTTACACAGGATGATTGACAAGCTTAAAGAGAAAGGGATGGGCCAGCCAGTCTTAAGGTCCCTTCTTTAATATTGTGCCTTTCTGAAGAAACAAAGGCTTTAGACCTAGATATCCTAGTGACTAGATAATCAGAGACTCAAGCAGCTGCCCCTATCTGATCACCCTGCTTCTCCCACTGCTTTTGAGATTCGATGACTGTTACTGTGTCTTAAAATTCACTACTAGGTATTATACACAATAATTCAAAGTAATATAAGATTGTAGAGTATGCTGGTGATAATAACTATATTCAATTCATACAAAGAATAATCATCCAGTTCCTCATTTTGAACATACTTATATGTCTCTTTGCTCCATTATGTGAGTAGAAGTTCACACATGTATTGACAGGGTGTAGGCTCCTCATCTAGACTAAAAATATTACAAAGTAACTCTAAACCATAGTAACTTTCCATAAAAGTAGCAATGAATTTGCCTTAAAATATATAAAAGTACATTTTTCACCCATCAATACTCACTTAACTGCTTTTTACACTGGGAAACGATCCTATATTTTATCTGTATCTGAGAAATTGGGGTATAACTTCATATCTTGCTCCAAATAAAATGATAATGTCTGACCAAGGGCGGTGCAATGATGCTTCTTAATTTCATCTTAGAAAAAGCAGAGAAATAGAAGATTCATCAGGATCTGACTCATCCAGTGCTCTTGATCTGTGCTCAGTAAATGAAAAGACAAAGCAGCTGACTACCCATAAACTATTTAGTATGATAGAAATAGTCTCCCAAGAGAAAACACAGTGATAAGGCACCAGACATGCATCTTAAACAAAAACAACCAGAAAATCCAAAGCTGACAACCCAACTAACTAGCTCCTTTTGGCAGGTCGATGCATAATTAATCTTCAGTTTGGATGTGTCTCTGCCCAGAATGCCTATTTCTTTCCAGAGCTATCTTGGCTTTTAATAGATATATGGAATGCTTCATTCTGTAGATCAGACCCTTCAAGAAGAATTATATCTATTAAAAGATAGACATTAAGTACCAGAAAAATATAGCTGTTTCTATTTAATAATTTTAAAGACTGTGCACCTAGATTTCCTTTCCATTTGCAATTGGGATTTATTTCAGTAGGAAATGCAGAATGTCAACTTTTGGGCCAGTAACCATTTCCATGAAAATGTTTCCATTTATCAATATTTAATTGGAATTTGATGTCTTTGAAGTCCACAAGTGCCGATGCTCTGAGCCATATCATGTCTGCAATTATATGATGTCCTGTATTTCTTTGCTTATGCCTGTTTCTTTATCTGCTATGTCTCAATGTTTCTCCTCTGTCCAGTGACCTATCAGTAGTCAACCTCAAGTACTCAGTCACTCACTATAGTGTCCAGACCACCACCAGATAAACTTTGGGGATTCTTTTTCTCTAGGCATTATGTTGTAGTTACATTGTTTGGCTTTCATTTTTCCTACTCACAATAGGAATGATCCAGCTAATGGTATCAGAAGTAAAAATACACATGTATTTCCCTAACAAATACTGTCCCTACTATAGGCAAGATACTTTAGGAATATGCCCTGTGGGGAGAGTTTTTGTGGAAATATTCCTATGAATAATCTATTAGCACCTACATTAATGTTGCTGTCATTTATATTCATACAAAGGGGAGGGTTGGGAAAGCTGGTTGTCATGGAAATTGCTTTGCTTTCTGTTAGAAAAGGACTTCCTGTATGGTCTCCTAACTCATTTTCCTAGAAAGGAAGATGCATTAATGTTCACCTCTATCAGACCTTGTGTCTTAAAGGTAATCACCCTTTTACAAGCACAGATACTTCAGGGAAATTTCATCCTGACAAAAATGAGATCTGAATGCAGTGTGCAAAGGCCTAGTTCTAGTCTTCCAGTGTTCACTGCTAGAGTGGAAATGCCAATGACAAAGGCCTTCCAGCAGCACATGTTGACCAATTTTACCCCATTCTCTCCTTCCATTTCTTCACTCATTCTCCATAAGGTCTCCTTTCTCTGTGCATAGGTTATCCATTGCCTTTTGTTTTTGCTAGAAATCACCCCACCCTTCCCTTTATCCCATCTGTAAAATCCCTAGCCTCACTCAATCCCATCTCCTCTGTAAAGATTTAACTCAGCTTGTAGCAACTCTTGAAAATCTCCCTGACTCCTGTATAACCAATTACTGTATCCCTCCAGGACATTTCTGATGACCCCCATCTGATTGTGGGCAACATCAGCAACCACCAGCTGATCCAGGGAAGACTGGGGAACAAGGCAATGATCTCTGCATTTTCCTGTTTGGCTGTTCAGGAGTCGCACTGGACAAAGGTATTACCTTTTCTGTCAAATGTTATGCTATTTCTGCTTTCTTCTTGAATAACTTGACAGGAAAAAATCAGCTCATAACGTTTTGGGATCGTGCTATTTCTCGAAAACAGAAGTAGGTAATTTATTTCCATTGTAAGAAATTTTACAAATAAAGACAAGCTGAGATTTATAGTGAAAATCCATGTATGCTAGACTCTAACAATGACATTTTGCATAATAGCTCTGTTACATACACCAGTTGCTCACTTGCTGTCATTTGTCATATTTTGACTTAATATTTCTCCATATTATATTCTTTGTACCAACTTGCTATGAATCCAGTAAAGACAAGGGAATCATTATAACATATGTAATAGAAAAGGTGAAAAAGATAGAAAGGGGCCCTTGAAAAGGTCCTAACAAATTATTAATAATACAAAACTTCCTCCTTACTAGTCAGATAAAATTCAAAATAACAAAGAACATTTTATTTAGGACAATGAACATTTTCCAATTAAAAACAAATTTGGAATATTTATGTGCAATTGTTATAAAAGGAGAATCCCAAAATTGTGATTTTTTATTAATGATATGAATAAAATCYGAATCATGTAGAATAAATCTACATGTAATTCTAGATAGGGCAAACCAGAGTAAGGATTGTATCTATACTGGTTTTAATTTATAAGATTCATTTGATTTATTTTATTGCTTATTTGTGTGAATGTGTGCTATGTATATGTGGATGCATTCTATGTGAAAGCATTGAGGCTAGTTCTTTTTGAACTCTTGACCTATTCATTTTGAGGCAGGATCTATCTCTAAAGCCAGAATTCATGTTTTTCCATTAAAATGGAGGACATCACATCTCCTAAATCTTCCTGTTTCTCCCATCTGAGGAGCTGGGGGCACAAGCATTTGCAGAGATACCTGACTTGTTACTTGGGTGCTGGGATCCAGACTCTAGTACTGATGATTATGGAGTAAATTCTCTCAATCAGGGAACTGTTTCTCCAATTCTGATATTACTTTTAAACATCTTGTTCATGTATTTAAACATTTGACTACGAATCTATGTAGATAGTCTCTTATCTAGTTTACTGATTATCTATGGGAACCCCTCTGAATGTCCAGTATCCTGTGCATTTAGGGTGGGAATGGCAGATATGGTAATGTTGCACACAGCAAAACTGACCTATAGAAACAAAAGTTGTGGGAAAAAATGCTACACCGTAGGCTTTTCTAACCTAACCTCAAAAACAAGTGTATTTGGAAAGTTTCTGTTTGTTATATAGTTTTCTTAAGACTTCACTATAATCTCTATATCTGGATACAGTCTTGTAGTACTTGACTACATGTTCTTATCTTTCCAGGCAATTCCCAACCATAAAGATCAGGAATGGGATCCTCGAAAGCCAGAAAAATACGCTGGAATCTTTCGCTTCCGTTTCTGGCATTTCGGAGAATGGACTGAGGTGGTGATTGATGACTTGCTTCCCACCATCAACGGAGATCTGGTCTTCTCATTCTCCACCTCCATGAATGAGTTTTGGAATGCTCTACTGGAAAAAGCCTATGCAAAGTAAGGAGGGGGCTGACTGGTCTGTGGTCATGATACAGGAAGAAAGAAAAATCATATTTGTCTTTGGGCACTCGTTCTGCCCTCCTCAACCCTACCGTTAAAACTAGCTGTAGTTCAGTAAGATTAAAAACCTTTCTTTAGCCCTGGACCAGCTTCTCAAAACTTATAGATGCTTTAGTTTCTTTTAAATCCTGTCTCCTATGAATTTTTTCAGGTTGTTAATCTGAAATTCAAATGAAATTCTCATCTCCTTTTAACCTTGCATGTCATCTGTCTGTACGAAGAAGTTTCTACATGGACTAACATTTATCAAAATAGTCTAAGCCTAGGAAGTTTTTATTGTAATCTCAAAGTATTTCCCACTTCATAATCAGAGAAAAGCCAGCTGGTAAAGGCTGAGCAAGAATTGTTTTAATTTTTGGGAGCATGATGTCCTTGAACTGGATAACTAATTTCATCAAGATAACCGCATACTTGCTTTCAGGCTTCTGGGCTGTTATGAGGCTTTGGATGGTCTGACCATCACTGATATCATCATGGACTTCACGGGCACATTGGCTGAAATCATTGACATGCAGAAAGGCCGATACACTGATCTTGTTGAGGAGAAGTACAAGCTGTTTGGAGAACTGTACAAAACGTTCACCAAAGGAGGACTAATTTGCTGCTCCATTGAGGTTTGCATTCACCCTAAACAATCACTTTATGCTCACATCTGGCACAAAAGATAACAAAATTTAACAGAAAACATTGTACTTAACCCAGAAACCCACAAAAAGAGTAAATGTTAGAACTCAGAAAGCTAACGCAGGCATGAAGTCCTGGCTTGGAGATTGGGGAGCATTATTTCTTTTTTAATCCCTTTGAACTGGTCATTTTATTGAGGGCCAAGGCACTATCAAAGGTTCTGTAAATACCCTATGGTAAGCTATTACTGTCATCTTGGCTCCTGGATATTGATGTTATAGCTATTCCCTAAAAGAATGAATCTGCTTTACCACATTAAAAAAACACAGTTCACATTAATAGAGGACAGTGATTATTTGGAATTTGAGTTTTTAAAGTAAGTTGTTATGTTCCATTATTTTCTCTTTCATTTGCTTTTGGGGTAGATTAGACATTAGGATCAAATTTCCATTTGCACAGGGAGAACTTGATTCAATCATACTGGGATGAACCAACCAAGATAGAAGGGGATCCAGACCTTGGCTGTCCCAATTTCTATACCCTTACATATCTTTATTTGCTATCAGTCTCCCAGCCAGGAGGAACAAGAAGTTGAAACAGACTGGGGTCTACTGAAGGGTTATACTTACACCATGACTGATATTCGCAAGCTCCGTCTTGGAGAAAGACTTGTGGAAGTCTTCAGTACTGAGAAGCTGTATATGGTTCGCCTAAGGAACCCATTGGGAAGACAAGAATGGAGTGGCCCCTGGAGTGAAATGTGAGTGATATTTCATTGTTATATGTTCTAAGCTCTGTAGTTCTCCTAAATCTATCCCTCTAGACTGCTAATGAGCTGTCAAATAACAGAGCCATTTCTGGGCTTTAGTCAGCCATGTGGTCCGCAATCCAGCCAGAGATAAAATAAAGTAGGCCTAGTCATCATGCGTTGTCTTCTTTTGACATTCTGGCAAAAATAATGACTTATTCTTTTATACTTTATTTACTTTTAGTTCGGAAGAGTGGCAGCAACTGACTGTAACAGATCGCAAGAACCTGGGGCTTGTTATGTCGGATGATGGAGAATTTTGGTGAGGAATCATTCTGAAACAAGGAATTTGGATCTCTTACTAGAAATGCATATTAAGTGCTATTTTCATTTCTTTCTCTATTCCTTCCATTTAGGATGAGTCTGGAAGATTTTTGCCACAACTTTCACAAACTGAATGTCTGTCGCAATGTGAATAACCCTGTTTTTGGCCGCAAGGAGCTGGAATCAGTGGTGGGATGTTGGACTGTGGATGATGACCCTCTGATGAACCGATCAGGAGGTTGCTATAACAACCGTGATACTTTCCTGCAGAATCCTCAGGTTAGAGTCAATTATTGTCCTTTGCCTCTGAGCTATCCAGCCAGTAAGAATCAGATCTCACTTTGCTACTCTCTGGAGTATTCATTTAGCATCAGGTTTTCAAATCTATTGCATAATATTCATCAACCACAACCCCCAGAGATTGGCTCAGATGCTTGTAAGACTCAGAAGACAAGGTCTCTGCAGAAACTTACCTTGGCAGCATTTTCAAATCTGAATCAGTTTCTCCAGCTGGCTCTCTCTGAATATTCCAACTTCACTCCTGTTTTCTGGTGATGGTCTCAACACAGCAGAGTGGGGATCTGCTTCCAGATGCTGTCTCAGTTCTTCCTCATTTGTTTTTACTGCCCAATTGTTCACCTGATACTTCACACACATATCTTGTAGTCCTTTTCATATAGGTTACCCTGCTGAAAGCCATCATTATAATCTGCTTTTTCTCTTCGAGAATGAGGTCATTTTCCCTCTCAGGATTCAAATGACTGCTCTGTCAGTTTCTACTTCAGTCTGTTTACCACCACACTCATATTATATGTCTTACCAGGCACATTCAAAGAAAACAAGAGCCGGGCGTTGGTGGCGCACGCCTTTAATCCCAGCACTTGGGAGGCAGAGGTAGGCGGATTTCTGAGTTCGAGGCCAGCCTGGTCTACAGAGTGAGTTCCAGGACAGCCRGRRCTACACAGAGAAACCSYGTCTCGAAAAACCAATAAAGAAAGAAAGAAAGAAAGAAAGAAAGAAAGAAAGAAAGAAAGAAAGAAAGAAAGAAAGAAAGAAAGAAAGAAAAAAGAAAAGAAAACAAGAACCCCAAGCCTGAATTTATAATAGCCTGTATGAAGATGTGCTCCAGCATAGTAGACATAACTCTGCCTCACTATCCATGGGCATATCTCTTCTTCCTATAGGTCTCATTCCCTAGGCATTTTGGAGAACACTGAGGTTCAGAAAACTGGTTTACTTAACTTATAATTTTCTTTTCCCTTTCCATCTTAACTGCCCTTCAAGAAACTTCATTAGCATTACCCCTTCCCTATGTAGACAAGTTTCAGGTACCTACCAAGCTCCTGTACCAAACTTGAAGAATGTCTTCTCTGCAGGCATATACATAAGATTGACCTTTGGGGCCTTTACCTGGGTTGCTCAAATGTCTGGGATGGCCTTATAAGTCTACCCAGGGCTGTATGGCAAAGTCTGGTTGAGAGGAATAAGAATGCTTTCTGCCTTTATGAATTCTGAAATGTTTCTGCATATAGCTTTAAACACAAGGGTACAATAACAGGAAGAAATGAATAACTTATCAGGAACATACATATTAAAAATTACTCTCCTTGGCACCAAAGCTCTAAAAATAGAGTTTTCAGTACATGCTGGATGCCATAGGGAGAAGCAAGTATAATGATCTTTACTTAGTAGCAAATTAATTTTCCATTACCTCATTGTCTGGTCAATAGTAAAGTCCAGAAATTAACCGAGACTCTGTTTCCCATAAAAAATGTATTCCACAAAACTTCAGCTAGTTTATCTTAAATGGGATTGCTAATTCATCTCTTTGATGGCCCCCTTCCCTCAGTACATCTTCACTGTGCCTGAGGATGGCCATAAGGTCATCATGTCACTGCAACAGAAGGACCTACGCACTTACCGCCGAATGGGAAGACCTGACAATTACATCATCGGTTTTGAGCTCTTCAAGGTAAGAAAAGCATTTGGAACAGAAAGACTATGAGCATTCAGAGTCTAAGTTAGGAGATTTTATAGTTAAGAGGATTATGAAGGGATAAGAAGAGAGCAGAAGTGGGACCTTCTAATATAAAAGCTCCGATTTTAACCGGGTGCACTTCTCCATCTTCTTTGCTTCTAGGTGGAGGTGAACCGAAGGTTCCGCCTTCACCACCTGTACATTCAGGAGCGGGCCGGAACATCCACCTACATTGACACCCGTACTGTGTTTCTGAGCAAGTATCTGAAGAAGGGCAACTATGTGCTTGTTCCTACCATGTTCCAGCATGGCCGTACCAGCGAATTTCTACTGAGGATCTTCTCGGAAGTGCCTGTCCAGCTCAGGTTCAGTTTTTATTATGATGCTCTTGCAATCCCTGTTCTCTTCTTTTCTTTCTATTCTCGGTCCAGATTCCTCTATGCATATACTCGATGAGACAATATGCTCAAGTCAGACCTCACTAATTGAATTGAAGATGGTCAAACTACTTCTCAGAAGGGAGCGATGGAAAAATCCAATGGAGATCTGAGATTTAGTGTTTTGATCTGTCATTTAAGCTCTGCCTCTTGTATAGTATCTTCAGTGCTCAGATTAGTTCTATCTGTCTTTGAGCTGCTGGCACTCTTCCTCCCTCTTCTGTCTTGTTCGCAGTGCTGGGAAGCCTAAGCTACTGTTCACCGCAACTGTACCAACAGTGGTCTTGAAGTCCTGTAAACCACCCTCAAAAAATAAGCCACATCCAGGGAGGAATGGGATAGGTCAACCAGCTTCTTTTTCTTGTTTTATTTTATTTTATTTTATTTTATTTTATTTTATTTTATTTTATTTTATTTTATTTTATTTTATTTGGTCACCCAGCATCTTACGTGTTTTAACAATGAAGTCTATTTTGGCAGGTCCATTTCATCATGTAGTGACACTTTTTTTCATTAATATTCTAGGGAACTGACTTTGGACATGCCCAAGATGTCTTGCTGGAACCTGGCACGTGGCTACCCAAAGGTGGTTACGCAGATCACTGTCCACAGTGCTGAGGGCCTGGAGAAGAAGTATGCTAATGAAAGTAAGAACTACATATATGGTTAGAAAACACTATCAGCATTTATTATCTCCATTGATATTTTCAGTCTGGAGATTTCAGCACTCAGAGAAAATTGGACTTTATGCAATCATAGCTTCTTGCCTCTCTAGGGAGGAAACTTCATCACTAGGCTTAAAAAACAAGACAAGAACAAAATTGTCAATTTCTTACAGCTGTCAATCCATATCTGATCATCAAATGTGGAAAGGAAGAAGTCCGTTCCCCTGTCCAGAAGAATACTGTGCATGCCATTTTTGACACACAGGCCATTTTCTACAGAAGGACCACTGACATACCCATTATCATCCAGGTAAGACTGAACAAGGGATCTTAGGGAGTTTATGTTTTCTACCACATATTAGCTTCTCCCAAGTATATCACATTTGGAGGATGCAAAGCAAAGGCTATCTATTATTTATTTGGCTTGTATTCAGAACATTTCTCATTAAGCAAAACACCAACTTCATTATTCATCTTTGACTTAAAGCTCTTGACTTTATTTCCAATAGGCAGAAGACATGTGAACATGTGTGCTATTAAGTTCCATGAAAGGAAGTACTTGCTAGCTCTTTTAATCCCTATATTGCTAGGTCAATATGGTTAACGTCAGTCTGGCAATATTTCTGGCTTAATACTTCTGATCAGCTGCCTTTATGTAATAAACCCCCAAGTAAAAATGATCCCTAATCTACTTTCATCTATATTGTTTGGAGCATTATCTCCTCAATCAAAGGGCTATCAAGAAAAGATAAAAATGTCACTTGAGGTACGTCCTAGATGTCTCTAAGTGCATCAGTCTTGTAGTTGGTTATTGAGGCTCACTTCCTTGATTTGTCTCTTCAGGTGTGGAATAGCAGAAAATTCTGTGATCAGTTCCTGGGGCAGGTTACTCTGGATGCTGACCCCAGCGACTGCCGTGATCTGAAATCTCTGTACCTGCGTAAGAAGGGTGGTCCCACTGCCAAAGTCAAGCAAGGCCACATCAGCTTCAAAGTTATCTCTAGCGATGATCTCACTGAGCTCTAAGTATTCATCATCAGAGAACCCTGACAGCTTTCCATCTTCTTTTGTCAGGCAAAATGTCTTAACTAAGATTCACAATTACTGAAATCTCACATTTATCAATGTTTTCTCTTTTCTGATATTTCCCATACCTCCTGATCCAAGTAGCATCAGTAGCTACATAACCTATATACCTCCAGCAGCTGGACAGGGGAGGTGACAATCCCATCTGGAGATCATACACGTGTTTACTGAGACAAGATCCTTAGGGCTTCCAGGGGTGAGATTTAAATGGGACAATAACAAGAATCTAGACATCTTACACGTGTCTTTGCTATTTCTGCTTGCCCAACACATCTAACCTGTAGGGCATGTTGATGAAGGAGAGAGGTGATCCAGGCCAAGCTGGTCTAGCCTGACATCCCAGCTCCTAACTGACACTACAGACATATCAGCAACATTTCACCAGAGCTGACTTTTAACAGTCCCAGCCCTTACCACCACCACCACCACCACCACCTCTGGAAAAGTGTGTCTGTGCCCTAACTCAAGTAACTCCCCCACAGTGTTTTACCTTCATGTTGAGGAAGCTTCCTAGGTGCTTAATTAAGAGCTGGAGTTCAATGCAACTGAGACAGTGAGACAGGCTTGAGCTTTAGCAATTTGGAAGCTAGCTGTGTGCCATAAGAGGGAGAAGTTGAAGAAGCTGCAGTGGGAGACAAAGCCTCGGTCCCCCACCCATCCACACACACCTACACTCACACGCGCACATGTAAGTGCACACGAACTACCATTCAGTCAGAGGGCAAGAATAAGGACCAGTGAAGTATCATGCACACCAAAAGATGGATGAATCTATTCAGTAATAGGACAGCCAGTTTGGGGTCCCTGACTACAATGTGAAACCTCTTGCTGCTGCTAGATTTACAAACAAGCCCATTGCCCCTTGCTTCCTAATATCATTGGTACTGAAAACTCTATATGGGAACTTGAGAGTCTGGGTCCCACCCGGACCCCTCAAGCTTTTCCCTCTGTTGGGAAGCTCCACTCCCCAGGGGTTTGTTTTTCAGTATGTCTACAAAATTTCCTTGTGAATCAGTCATTGTTTGTTCTTCCCTTCATCCTCATCTATCAGTATTCTGCCCCTATTCAAGGCCCAGCATAAATTCCACCTCCTCCATGAAGTTCTTTCACATCTTATCCCATGCCCCACCTCCAACAATATTTCAGTGCTTCTGCAATGATAAAAAAAATAGTTGTAGTACTTAGTTCAGCATGCATTCATTTAAGAATACACTTTGTAGCTCTCTCTTTTTTAACTTACTCATTTTCTATCACATTTTGCAGTTTTTGTAACTTTTACAGTGCCTTTGCCACACTGCCTTACAAACAAAATCACAATAAAGTTCATATTCAATAAATTGACCAGTCTTGACTATTTAATGGTACTAGAGGGATGGAAAGGGTGGTTAGCTATCAAGACATGCTTCAGAGCTATTGGAAGCATGGCTGGTGGGGGCTTTGTGAAACTGTAGCCCAGGGGTAAGTCTGATGATTTCTCACTCAATCTCAGTGAAATTGAGACTATAAGAGCCTGAGATCAGCAGCACTCTAGTGCTGCAGTTGTTTCAGTAGATGGGTGATTGGTAGAATTGTGAAGGGCAGTAATTGGGGATACCTATGATTGAACCCTGAAACTATACTGAAGACCAAAGTTGTCCAAAGGAAGGTTTACTAACAAGAGAGAACAATACTCTTCTTCCTAAGTCTTTTTCCAAGTCAATCAGATGTGGAGTCTACGACATATGTACATGTACATTCAATCTGCCATCTGCTCATCCCAGGAGAAGCTAGGAAGGAAGTTCTCCTCATTTCCCTTAAACTATGCCTCATGATTTGAACAGATACCTATCCAGGCGAGGGGATCGACTCAGAAAAAAAAAAAACAACTTTCACTGTTGTTCCTTATGATGTGATCCCAGAACTTACTATAGGTTTAAATATTGTATAGTTTTATTAAAATGATGATAATGTAATCATTCTATATGGTCACAAGATGGCACTATAATATTACAATCAAGGTCAAAGACACAACACTTTTATTTTTTTGTCTTTTTTGGGAAACTTCTTTTTTTTTTTTTTATTGAGTATATTCTTCATTTACATTTCAAATGTTATACCCGTTTCCGGTTTTACCTCCTCCCAGAAAACCCCCAACCAATCCTCCTCCATGAAGTTGCCCTTCTACCCAACCCACTCTTACCTACCACTCCTTGATTTTCCCATGCTGGGGCATCTTGAGCCTTCCTAGGACCCAGGACGTCTTCTCCACCAATGCCTGACAAGGTATTCCTCCTCCACAAATGCAGCTGGAACCATGTGTACCCCTTGGTTGATGGCTTAGTCCCTGGGAGCCCTGGGGGGTCTGGTTGGCTGACATCATCATTCTTCCCATGGATCTGCAAACCCCTTCAGCTCCTCCAGTCCTCCCTCCACTTCCTACATTGGGGACCCCGTGCTCAGTCCAATGGTTGGCTGCTAGCATCTGCCTCTGTATCTGTAAGGCTCTGGTAGGGMCACTCAGGAGACAGTCATATCAGGCTCCTTTCGGCAAGCACTTCTTGGCATCCACAATAGTGTCGGGTTTTGGTGACTATTTATG
This sequence comes from Apodemus speciosus, assembly GCA_002335545.1. Classification (NCBI taxonomy): domain Eukaryota; kingdom Metazoa; phylum Chordata; class Mammalia; order Rodentia; family Muridae; genus Apodemus; species Apodemus speciosus. The sequence goes on from BDUI01001357.1 coordinate 184,257, forward strand.
GGATGAATCCCCAGTTAGGACAGTCTCTGGATGGCCTTTCCTTCAGTCTCTGCCCCACATTTTGTTTCCATAATTGCTCCTGTGAGTATTTTGTTGCATTAATCATAAAAAACAAAGTACTAGCACTTTGGTCTTCTTTCTTCTTGCGCTTCATTTGGTCTGTGAATAGTATCTTGTTTATTCTAAGCTTTTGAGCTAATATCCACTTATCAGTGAGTGCATACCATGTGTGCTCTTTTGAAATTGGGTTACCTCACTCAGGATGATATTTTCCAGTTCCACCCATTTGCCTAAGAATTTCACGAATTCATTGTTTTTAATAGCTGTGTAGTATTCCATTGTGTAAATATACCACATTTTCTGTATCCATTCCTCTGTTGAAGGACATCTGGGTTCTTTCCAGCTTCTGGTTATTATAAATAAGTCTGCTATGAATATAGTGGAGCATGTGTCCTTATTACATGTTGGAGCACCTTCT
>BDUI01001358.1:99776-112476 GCA_002335545.1 Apodemus speciosus
GCATGCCAACATTTATAAAGGAATTTTGATTGAAAAATACTTTGGGGCCAGGGATGCTGATTTCAGGATCTGATGTCCCAAGACCCGACCTGCCACCAGCAATCCATTAGCTGCAGGACCTCGGGCAGGCAGTGGTGTTCCTGTTGCAGGCTCCTCCTCATTTGTGCATCATGAAGAGTAAGGCGCTCTCCAGGGGAAATGACCCTGCCTTCCCTTCTTGGCACTTAAACTCCAGTCCTGTGCCAAGCCTAGGGATTCCCATCTGGACAGCGGGGAAGTTGAATGAGCCCTCTGGTGGCCTCTCTTACCAGACACTCTGCCTCAGCCCAGGAATCTCCCTCCAAACTTGACAAATATGGCTTCAGCAATATTGTCCCATAATCTTTAGCTTCTCAAATATTTCCRGGATRACTGGCATGGCTGGTCGGTTTTAGGATCCATGCTTCACATCTGAGATGGGGTGATCAGGGTAGCCACACCCCCAGCTAAGGATGAGCAGACTCTGCTGTGCTCTAAGCACCTCGGCTGGAGCTGGTTGGCTGCTGGCTTGCTTTAAAGCTCCCATCAGTACGTCTATGCTTCTGACCTTTCCCTATGGCTTCTGGAGGCTACGGCAGCCTTGCACATAGATAAGCCAGTGTCAAGGCAGGGGAGGGGGTTCGAAGGGAAGGCTTTTCCAGAATCCCCAGCCAGCTTCTTCTGTTGCCCCCTGGGTCAGAACTGTGTCTCACAGAGCCACTGTCTACAAGAGGGAAAACCCATTTTGTCACGGATCAAGGGAAACCTGTGAGTAAACATGACTGTTGCTTAGTCAGCCAACAATGGGATCTGTCTCCTCCATCTCAGCGCTCTGTGTACGACTGATCATCCAGAGCCGGGGAGGTATTGCACATGGTGGAGTGTGTGCGCCAAGCCGCAGTCAAATGCAACAAGATTTGAGGTGATTAGAGAGCCCATAAAYCAACCAGCGCACAGAATGACGTTTGTAATTAATTCCCTTAACAGTTTCCCTCTGCGTGGGAAAAGCTAAGTCACTGATTGTAGCTCCTCCGTACAAAAGACCTGGTCTTCACTCACCCGGGGCCTGTGGTTACCCACCCCTTTTCAAACTTCAGGCAAATTCAAACGTAGTGAGTTTAAGTCATCTTGGGAAACAGACTCGGCAGAATTAAGATATTAAGGCCTCAGGTCACTCCCCAGGATTAAGGTATTAAAGTCTCAGGTTGGATCTGGAAACTTTAAACTCAGACTCTAACTCTGAGACCTGAGTCACAAGGAACCAATGACCATCCATGCCACACTGTTTCCACACAGCGTCACTCCTTGCTGCGAAATTCTGCTGCGGTTGTAAAGGGCCAGCAGCCTGAGTTTGAGTCCTATGTTAGTGCCCTCCAAGGTCTCAGTTTTCCCACCTATAAAATGGAAATCACAGACTGCACTACCACACATATCAAGTATGTCTCAGTGTTAGGGGCCACATTTGCAACACTATACCTATGAGCCTATCGTACACCCTACTTGGTTTAGATTTGAGATTGTAAAATACTTCCTAAGGACCCCAAAATGCCTGACTCTTCGATAGTCTAGTAATAGATTCAGCCCTTCCTAACCCTTTGACTTTGTGTATGTTTTACCACTGTGTGGAATGTCCCCTCCATTTCCAAGTTACGTCTATTTACCAAGATCACACTCAAGTGGCCTTACCCCCAAGCCAACCGCCCTCCCCCCACCGCCCCAGTCAGGCAGCCATGGCCTGTGACAGCTTTGTGTCAGAGCCATGAAAATTCACTAGGAGTCAATGATAGGGGAAGGGGTCAGCACGAGGGGCCAGATAGTCTCTCAGAAAATGAGGACAAGGAGCTGTAGCGGTGGCGCATGGCCTGATCTCGTCACGTTTCTTGGTGCACTGGCTGCCACTTTTCTCTCTCATTATTAACTGGCTTTCTGTTTCCAGTTCACATAACAGACAACAGCTGTCATCCACGCTCCAGAATCTCTACCCAAAAGAGCAGCCAGGTGGAACGGAGGCTTTCTTTCCCAAGTCCAAATTCCTCAGGAGAGGGGCTTCTTGACCCAGCATTCATTAGCAGCCACTCACAGCCCAGTCAACTGTGGTGGGAAGAAAAGAGGAGAGAGGCTGGGTCAGGTGGAGGAGGAAGAAACTCCCCGCAGCGGGGAACAGAGTGAGATGATGCACTGCTGTTTCCACAGAGCCTGCTTCAGATAAGCAGCAATGTCCCCCATACTGTTTGATCTCAGCAGGCCACTCACTGCGGTCCCTTCAACACATATTGGTTAATGTCTTAAATGGGGAGAAAAAGATAGAAATTTCTAGAAGCTTCAACTAAGAAAGGGCATTTACAGAAAAGGCTGGTGTTGAACTCTGCATGAGAGGATCAGGGAGGCTCACTTCCCTCCAGAGTTCTTTGGGTGCTCCCCCACCTCGATGTGTTTCCGTTTCAAACTCCTGATTCCTAAGATACAGACGATGAACAGCTTAGCTCTGGAGAGGGCAGACTTTACCACACAAATGTGACTGAGCTGCCTTCTGTGTGTACTGCACAGTTCTCAGAGAAGAAGCCTCTGGGGCTGGAAAGTGACCTCAGGGGCAGTTGTCTGGAGACTTGAGGGTCGGAGAGGGAACATGGGTTATGAAGCTTTCTTCGCCTACTCCTCTCTAAACCTCTATTAAGAATAAACATTTAGGGGAAACCAGAAAAAGGGAAATGAAATGTAAATAAAGAATATATCCAATTAAAAAAAAAAAGAAAAAAGAAAATAAAAAATAAAAAAACAAAAAACAAAACAAAAAAAAGAATAAACATTTAGCCGGGCGGTGGTGGCGCACACCTGTAATCGGGAGGCAAAGGCAGGCAGATTTCTGAGTTCGAGGTCAGCCTGGTCTACAGAGTGAGTTCCAGGACAGCCAAGGCTACACAGAGAAACCCTGTCTCGAAAAAACCAAATCCAAAAAAAAAAAAAAAAAAAGGAAAAGAAAAAGAAAAAGAATAAACTTTTAGAGTCGAGTGGTGGATGCATATACCTTTATTCCCATCACTCAGGAGGCAGAGACAGGTGAATCTCTGAGTTCAAAACCAGCTTAGTCTACAGAGCAAGTTCCAGGACGGCCAGGACTACACAGAGAAACCCTGCCCCCAAACAAAACAACAAAAAATAGATACATGAAATGTTAAGGCCTGGCAACTGCCTCCTGTCTAGCCCCCCCATTTTACGCATGCCCCAGTTGTCTGCATATTCTGTTGCGTTCTGTGCTTTGGTGAAACCAAATCCCATTACGGGTCAGTTAGAACCGCTTTGTAGAGTTAACCACGATAAGCTTGGGCCCAAACCAACCACTCAGCAGCACTTCCTGCACCTGTGTATGACTTTTATGATTTTTTTTCTTTTATAAGCTGCCCCTGGGGTGGAGCCCAACATAAGAGAGACACCTGCACTAATATAAGAAGCCGTTTGGAATAAGACTTCCATTCTGAGTAGATGTCAAGTAYAGGTTTAAGTTCCCAAGACCTCCCTGGAGACTGATGTCCTACTTGGCAGAAAGAGTCGTGTACATGGGTAACTGACATCCTGGGTGGTAAATTAAGACATGAAGGTTAGACAAGGCAAGTCCCTATCACAGTTGAATACCACATTCAACGGGAACAGGATAAATGTACAACAAAGACATGTTCCTAAGGAAATGTCCTATCCCTAAATCCTGATTGGTGGAATAACTTGGCACAGAAGTTTGTGGATTTCAGATTTAAAAACTCTATAGGATCCTGGCTCAGAGTCCGTCAGTTCTGGTCTGCAGCCCTGATTGATCACTGCTGGGGCAAATGCTCGATAAACCATCCCCGTGGGACTGAGATCGGAGTCCCTGTGGCTTGTGGAGTGACACCTGGATCCCAACATGAAAGTTGAGTGTTAATTTCAAATAGATCTTTCTGGATGTGTGCGAGATCTGGCTGCAGCATCTGTCACTCCACTGACTGCGAGGGTTGTTGGCTGATCCAGGCCGGAGTCCCCTTCCTTCCTCCCTCACAACTCCATGCTCATCACAATCTTCCCTGAATACAGGAGGGCCAGTCTTCAGTCAAGGGTAGCTATGCTCCCCTGCTAGAACCCTCAAACAAGCTGTCAAACAGGTCTTTCAGATGTGTGTCCTCAGCTTATGGGTCTTTCTCTAGATGCTGAAGTGACAGGCATGAGCTGGCACACAGCTCGCCACTGCTTTTACATTGATTTAATTGACATTAAGCTGCCAGGCAGTGGTGGTGCACACCTTTAATCCCAGCACTTGGGAGGCAGAGGCAGGCGGATTTCTGAGTTTGAGGCCAGCCTGGTCTACAGAGTGAGTTCCAGGACAGCCAGGSCTACACAGAGAAACCCTGTCTCGAAAAACCAAAAAAACAAAACAAAAACAAAAACAAAAACAAATTGACATTAAGCTTCATGTCCTTGTTTTCACTGAATTCACCTTCGTGGTTGCTTCCCAGCGCATAGACAGCTCTGATTGCCCATTTCTAGTAGTAGTGCAAAGTAAATGCACTGCCTGTAAAATGAACGTGTATGAAAATGTTTCATGGCTGGGTTAAAGGGTCAGCCATTTGGTGAGGTCCAGGACAGCCAGGATCACACAGAGGAACCCAGACTCCAAAAAACAACAATGAAAAAGAGCAAACATTTATTTCTCGCACTTTGGGAAAATTTGAACTGCAAGATGGAGGAACCTGTGGCGTGCGTGCAGATGAAGAAAACCCATTTCGGATTCATGGGGCGTGTCCAAAGAAGCAGCAAGCTCTGGGGGCACTTTTAAAGCCACTAATCCCGCGCAGGAAACCTCTGCCCCCGTGTTCAGCTCAACCTGTCACCTCCCAAAGCACCTGCTTCCTGCCCTGTTCCACTCCCTGCTGTGCTGACTGAACCATGAAAAGGTGAAACTTCCATACTGCCTTTCCTTCGTGTTAATTATGGACACGTTCCATTTTAGTTCTATTTAACAAAAGTTCAAGTTTCAATGACACCTGACTTGAAGGATAGCATCTAAAATTTTTAATAATGTTTGTTTTTTATGTAGTACCCTCACTATGTAGCCCAGGCTGGCCTTGGACTCACTGTGTAGCCCAGGCTGGCTGTGGACTCCTGAACTTCCTGCCTCTACCTCACAAGATATGTCCCACCGTCCCTGTCAAGAATAAGGCTTATGTTATCATGAAAAGATGTCTGGTTTGAATGCGTAGAGAGGACGGCAGCAGCTGGACTTGGTAGCTACCGAGATTTTGACAGTCTTGGGCTACTGCAGATGCCCCCTGTAAAAATGGACCAGAGCAACTTTCTTGGTGAAATGGCCTCATTCCAGGTGGGTGCCAGCAAGTAGGTGAACAAAGACAAACTTGCCCTCCTGAGATTGTGCCTGTCCCCCGTGGGCCATCTTGCCTACCCCTAGACCACTTTACTCTTTACCACTGGTAAGAGATTCAAATCTGTACCACGAATTTGAATCTGTAGCATGAATTTTCTTTTTTTATTACTGCTAATTGTTTTTAAAACGAAAATACAACAAAATAAAAATATGCAGTGACTACTAAATAGTCTAGAATCAAACACAAAACTATGAGTTTCTCTTTAGGAAGGAAAATTTAAAAGCGTAAGACTTGCTGCCACCACATGGGGGCGCTGAAGGATGCAGGCTGGGCAGAGACCTGCCTTCCTAACCCAGGCCAGGCTGCTGTCAGGCTGCTGTCAATCAGAAACTGCCCCTCTTAGTGTAGAATCCTACAGCAAGCRCACATGCCCGCCCGCYGCTGCTTTCGGAACCTTCTCCTGGCCTTTGAGCCAGGGACATTTCCTTTCTGACTTCACAGACACAAGCAATTCTGCTTTGTGCTGCTCCTCCCTGCTCACTAGATTCGACTTTAAACAAGTGAGAGTCCCGTTGGCCCTATCCTATCTTCTATCAACCTTCTCGTTCATCTGATTCTGTGACACTTGCATGGACTTGCAATGGGCTGCCGGGAGGGGGGAGGGGCATCTAAGCTTCCTAGGGTAAATGGATTGCATCCTATTTCATGAGGACAGAAAGCCCAGCCCCAGCTTGCGAGTGGAACGGCTCTCTAAAAGCTCCATCCCCCGGCCCCAAGACCTCTGCGATCCCTATGGCTGGTGCTGACACACAGCATTAAATTGTGAACTATCTACCTCATCAACAACCATAGTAGAACAGAACTGTGTCCCCAAGTCACAGACCCTAGCAGGCCTGAGATGTCCTGCCAAGAACCTGCAGCAGGCGACCAAAAGTTCCGCCCTGAAATGAGAGTCCTGGGCCACTCTTGTCTTATGACTTGCAGTTTAATAAGACTCTGAATGGCGCCTGTCAGCAGATGGCCTCTGCGCGGATGCCGCCCTCCCAGGACCCGTGGTCATCGCCGTCTCGCGGCGGGATGGACTTCCTCATCTCCATACACAGCACCTGGTCGATATAGATGGTGTTCTCCTTAACCTGGATCTCCTCCTGCAGGGCCAGCTGCCTGCGGTACAGTGCCTTCACCTGCGTCTGAGCCTGGGCCAAGGTTTCCTTTAACCTGGGAGAAGAAGAACGCGAGGGACAATCATGAGTTCTGCATCCTTTGTTCCGGGGAGAGGGAGTGGCCTGGAGGGGCGGATGCGCTTGGACACTCAGTCAAACTGAGGGTCTCATTTCCCTTGCTTCCCTAGGCAGCGCCATAAGCTGCAGCCAGGCTCATGACACACATTGGTAGGAGCAGCGGTATGCACCTGTCATACTAGCACTCAAGAGATGGGTCGAGATAGAAAAGCCAGGCTGGGCTCATAGCAAGTTCAAGGCCACCCCAACCTATTTCGCAAGAACTGGTCTCAAAGCAAGAGTTGAGGGGATCTTGCCAGTGACTGAGCTCTTGGATAGCGAGCCCCAGGCCCCAGGCTTTATTTTCAGCACTGAAAAAGAAAAGCCAGCATTTAAAAAGGCAGATATTACCTAAACATCTGGATTTGGATATTGTAACAAAATGTCTTGGCATCGAGCTCTGCTTCATGAATGACAGCTGCTTTGGTCGGAGTTAGCAGACCTGGCATCTAGGAAGGCATCCCTCCCACTTTACGGAGCCAGCAGCACCTTCACTGTGCCCCCACACTGCAATTTACAATGCAGGCTGAAGTCACGCCCCAGCAGGGGCCGGCCCACCTGGCTACGTTATGGTGGATCTCCTGAATCTCCTTGATCAGCCGATACTGTGCGACATCTCGACACAACTCCACGTTAGGCCGGTGCGTCCTGGTCTCCAGGCGCGTGTGTGCTACCTTAGCCGGCCCCTCTTGCTGTGTRATGGCATTTTCAAGAACCACGATGTTTTTTTCCTGGGAAGAGATTTCTTCCATAACCTGACGGAAAGAATTGGAGTAGGTAAGGCTTCCCTGTGCTATTTGGGAATGGTTGGCGTGGACAGAGCTATTGTGACCGTAAACGTCAAGGCCTAACCTCACATTCCCACAGAAGCAGAAGCCCAGACATTCTCCTCACTTGCCCCAAAGCAGAGATGAGCTAGCAACTATGGACCCCCAGACACAGAGCAGATCCAACTGGCCGAGCATTACCTCATCACCCACACAGATGGTGTGACTTCCCTGGAGAACCACCTCAGCAAAGGCTTGGCCACTGCAGTGGTTTGACTGAGAAATGTCTCTCATAGACTCATGTGTGTGAACACTTGGTCCCAGTTGGTGGTGGTGTTTGGGTGGTTACGGTCTTTTAGTAGAGGCTTGCTGGAGGCAGGCTTTGAAGTGTTATGGTCTTATTCCACTTCCTTCTCTCTTTCTCTTTCTACTTCCTGTGTATGGATGAAAATGTGAACAACTAGTCTCCTGGCCCTGTCATCAAGCCAAGAATTCCCTGACAAGAGGGGCTCTATCCCTCTAAACTTTTCTTCGATGTTGCTTTTGCTGGGGTGTTTTATCACAGCAACAGTAAAGTAGCAAATATAGCTGGCTATGCCCCACACTCTCACTCAAGGCCTCTTGCCTACCTGGTTAAAAGTACCTTCATATCAGGAACAGAAAGTTGATATTTCCTTGTACACACACACACACACACACACACACACACACACACACACACACACCAGCACCAGTACTGGTTCTGTCTCCTGGAATTCTGGGAAAAAATGAGTGTTGCCTGAGCTTTGTTGGTAGTGCATGTGCATGCATTCAGGTGTGTTCATGTGCACATTTGTATGTAAACATGGAAGCCAAAGGCCAGTCCTGGGTATTGTTCTTCAGGTGCTGGCTGACTTCTGATTTTTAGCAGTCTCTCCTTGGCCCAGAGCTCACAAGAGGCCAGCAAGCTCCAGAGATGTGCTTGTCTCCATTCCCCCTCCACCTCCTCTGTCCCTGTCCCTCCCCCACTCCCATCCCTCTGCCTGCTGGGATTACCAGCACAGGCCTCCATGCCTGGCTATTTTATATTCTGACCTTTTAAAATAAAAAAGTAAGACACAAGCTCTGGTGACCAAATTTGGGTCCTTGTGTTACTGACTGGACCATCTCTCAGCACCTACATGAGTGTATTTGAGATTGGCTTTGTGTACAGAAAGACACTTGCAAGCTACTCAGTTCTCTTACTTTAGTATTTCACCAGGATTACGAGTGTAGACTGATGCAGAAGACCTGTCTGTCGTGCACAGGACATGGGTGCAATCACTAGCACTGTCCCCACCCACCCACCCCGTAAAATTTCCCTTGAGTTTTTTGTTTTGTTTTTAACTTTGCATCATGAAAAATTCCATACATAGTGAAGAGTGGGTGGACTAAGGAACCGCGGGCTCAGCATGTCACTCCCACCTTCATCCCAGCACCCAGGAGGCGGACAGGCAGATCTCTGACTCTAAGGCCAGCCTAATAAACACTGTGAGTTCCAGGACAGGCAGAACTACACAGTTAGACCATGTCTCAAAAACAAACAAACAAACAAAAAAACCCAAAAACCACGAGAGGCTATGGTGGACCACACTTTTAACCCCAGCACTTTTAGAGGCAGGGGCTGGTAGATCTCTTCGAGTTTAAGGGTAGTCTGGTCTACTAAACAAGTTTTGGACAGCTAGAGTTACACAGAGAAATCCTAACAAAACAAAACAAACAAACAAAACAAAAATACCTAATCTTGTTTTATCCATGTTTCCCTACCCATCAGTCTGATTGTTTTATTTTACTTTATTATTTTGTTTCTAGGGTTTTTTTTTAAAGATTTATTTTATTTATATGAGTATACTGTAATTGTTTCCAGACACACAGAAGAGGGCATCAGATCCCATTACAGATGGTTGTGAGCCACCATGCTGCTAGGATTTGAACTCAGGACCTTTGGAAGAGCAGTCAGTGCTCTTAACCACTGAGACATCTCTTCAGCCCCTGTTTTTGTTTTTCGAGACAGGGTTTCTCTGTGTAGCCCTGGCTGTCCTGGAACTTGCTTTGAAGACCAGGTTGACCTCAAACTCAGAGACCCATCTGCCTCTGCCTCCTGAGTGCTGGGATTAAAGGTGTGCGCCGCCGCCGCCACCACCACCACCCAGCTGTAGCCTAATTATTTTAAAGCAATTTATTTTTATCTCAGCGTTTATTTGAATGTGTTTCTAAACCATGAGGATTCTGTTTTTCACTTAGCACCCCCACTGGAGCGTGGCTCCTTCCTAGCATGGCTACCTACTGCTTTGGTTTCCGCTCATCTGTATTTTAAAGGCTGGTTTATTCAGATTAGAACCCAGGCAAATTCTGTACATTGCACTAGACATTCTTAAGCTGCTTCTTACCATTCCTTAAATTCAGGGCCAGAGAACTGGCTTAGAGGTAAAGAGCCCTTGCTGATGCTTCAGAAGACTGCAGTTGGTTCCCAGCACCCACATCAGAGGCCTCACAACCCTGTGACTACAGCTCCAGGCTTCAAAGTCAAGCAGAGGCAGACGGCACGTCTGCAGAGCAGCTCTCTGTGCTTCAAGACAGCACCTTGCTGCTGTGTCCACCTGTGACGAAGGCAGAGGGCAAAGGTCGACTGACTTCCACCCATCCCTTCTGTACGGCTCCTAAGAAATGGCTGCTCAAGGACCTGCCTCTTGGGGAGCAAGTTTCAATATAAACCTTGTAAGGGACACAAATACTCAAACCAAGGCACAGTGTTCACATCATATTAAAACAAGAAACTGGACTTGGTGTTGCATGCTGAGGGTCCAGTGGAGCTTTCCATGTTTGTGGATTAGAGACTGTCGTGCAGTGACACAGAAGACACTGAATATCAACACTCTAACATCGTTAGACTGGGTGCCAACCACAACACGCTCGGCTCCCACGAGAGCCATGATGGAACCGTGAGGAGGATCTCGGTCACTGCGGAGTCTCCAAGTGAAAAGGAGGCTGCAGTCAAGAGTTCCAAGCCATTCACTGACCAGCCAAGCTGGAAGCCATTCCTAGCTAATTGCATTATGAAGATGGTGGCAGCTAAACAGAAGCCTGTTCAAGATTACTCAGTCTGCAAAATAGTTGCTCTAAAATAGTCCAAGGATTGGAGTAAAACCAATCATTGCTTTTTTAAAAAACAAATAACCAATTTGGTGTGGTTTTCTTTCTCTCAGTGAATTATCGGGCATTCTGATACTGTTCAGTATTGTTTATTGGAGAAGTCTGTGCTGAGTTAGAAATGATTGAGCAGTTAACCTCTATGAAGGCATCAGTGGTTCTCAACCTTCCTACAGTTGCGACCCTTTAATATAGGTCCTGTTATGGTGACACCCCACCCAACCATAAATTATATTCTTGCAACTCCATAACTGTAACTTTGCTACCGGAATTTTTGGAGATAGAGGTTTGCCAAAGGGGTCATGACCCACAGGCTGGGAACCACTGTTCTACATGAAATGACTGTTTTCAAAAAAGTTGAGAAATAGGATGAGGTTCGTTGGCAAAGCTCTTGCTAGCAAGCACGAGAACCTAAAGTCAGATCTGAAGCACCCCCATAAAAGCTGGGAGAAGTGTTGTACTTCTATAACCCCAAGAATGTGAAATGGTCACAGAGACTGAGGGTTCCCCGGAGCTCACCGGCCGGGCAGCCAGGCGGACCAAATTGGCAAGCTCCAGGTTCAGAGAAAGACCCTGCCTCAAAAACATAAGGGAAAGAGCAATAGAGGAAGGTATCTCTCATTAACTTCTGGACACACACACACACACACACACACACACACACACACTGCTAAGGTGTCGTAGCACAAATACGTGTTGAGCAAAAATGGGTTGGGCTGAACAAATTCACAGAGCCTACGAAAATGCAAGTTATTTAAAGCCTAAAGTTAGAGACTGTACTATTCATTAATCAGTACTTTGTAGAGGGGAGATGCTAGCTCCATTGAAGTGCCTACATACAAGTGCAAGGAACTGAGTTCGAATCCCCCGTCACCCACCTGTGTAAAAGCCAGGTGTGGCAGGGCACATGAGTGACCCCAGCACTAGGGTGAGGGGTCATAGAAAGGAGGACCCATCCCCAGAGCTTGCTAGTCAGTGGGTTCAGTGAGAGACTTTTGTCTCAAAAAGTAAGGTGGGGAGGAGACACTCAAAGTCAACCTCTGGCCTCCACATGTGCACACACATACATGCACACACACATATGCTACACACACATACATACATACACTGTAATTTTTAAGTGTACTTCGCCAAACACGTTTGGTGTGGTGCTAGACTGACTTCATCCCCCACACATACCCCCACCCTCCATCCTGTGCACGTCATTAGATCTCAGATCTGACACCAGGATGTTTCATGGGAACAGCAGCTCATTGGGCCTGGGTACTCCACAGCTCACCAGCTCTGTGGCTTCGCCATGCTTACATTTTCTTGTGGTTTAAGTTTAGCCCAGGGCTAGGCCTGGAATTTTCCTGCCTAAGAAGCAGTACCCTCAACTGTTGCCAACAAGTGCTGTATGTCTTTTGGAAATTAGTTTTCGATGCAGACTGAAAAATCTTCCTCCTTGAACCTGGCCTAAAATTTTGAGGCCACAGCTTGGGATGCAGCCGCCTGGCTTGCACCTGGTGGCAAGCTGCTCCCCACACCTCAGTGCTGTAAAAGTTAGCCGAGAAGGAAGAYGTCCTTCCTGCACAGATTTGCAAACATCATTGTTAACCTCCCAGCATTGGGTTCTGTCCTCAAAGCAAGCCAAAGGGAATGTCCAGATTTCAGAGTTCACTTAGCAGCAGTGAAGGAAGGAGCGTCTGCCTCACCTTCAGCTAGAAGGGATTTACGTGCGAAGAGGCAAATATTAGGGGAATCATCTGACAGTCGTCCACCAGTGCTTCCCAAGAAACGAGCACAGTCGATTAAAATCATTTGCTTGAACATTTTGTCATCAGCGGGCAGTACGGCTCTGAGTGAAATTATATTTTTAAATAAATTATGTAATAGTTCACTATGAATTGGCATTGGCAAATGAATTTATAAGAAACCCTAACTTTGCACCAGAACAAAGCAAGATCCTACTCCTCACAACAGAATTCCTCTCTTGCAAGTAGACCACTGTTTAAAAACTCATGTGATTATTTTTATTATTGCTGAATTTTTGGAAATGTGATGTCTTCCTTGCTGCAGAAACACTGACAGAATACCACTGCCTGGTGACTCTTGGCTCACACAAGTGTGTGTGTGTGTG
>BDUI01001359.1:113098-125070 GCA_002335545.1 Apodemus speciosus
GGTCAAATAATGTATAATTGAATTCAATGTTATCTTATTTTTAGTTATCATTATTAACATCATCATCACCATCACCATCACCATCACCATCACCATCACCATCACCATCACCATCACCAACACCACCACTACCACCACCATCATCATTTGGTTTTGTCATTGTTTTATTTGTTTTTGAGACAGGGTTTCTCTGTGTAGCCCTGGGTGTTCTAGAACTTACTCTGTAGACCAGGCTGGCCTCAAACTCAGAAATCCACCTGCCTCTTCYTCCTGAGTGCTACAATTAAAGGCGTACACCACCGTCACCCAGCATATTATGTCACGATTTAATTAAAGGAGCTAWGAGCTGCACACTCCTTTGAGAAACTCAAAAGCATTTCAAATCATCACAGGGGATGTGGGTGAGGAAGAACTATGTTTCAGTTTGTGGCTGTGATAAGTTTTTCACATACTGCATTATTCACTTGGAGTCTTGAACCAACCCCCAGAGAAAATTCAAGCAGTGTTAAGGGGACTGATTCCTGCCAATTGTTCCCTGACTTTTGCATGTGCTCTGTGGCACATGTACTACACAACACACACAAAAGTGAACAAATAAATGGAATAAAATAGAAACTTTCTTAAAAGAATATATATGYATCAGTCTTTTCTTAAAAGATTTCCACACTGAAGAAAATTAATCCGTTGAAGGTCAAAACCAGAGTCTGATGGTAGAATCTCCTCCCGATGTCCTCAGTTTACACCACCAAACAACCAGACAGCACAAACAATAGTCACAGAAGCTTACAAAATTGCCACCAATGCATGGAAGTTTGTCAAAAGAATTCTAAGTCATGATTTTGTYAATTAAAAAATACTTGACTTTCATTGCCCATAAGCCATTCCAATATATTTTCTCAGAACAGGATAAGCTATGAACGAAGTGTGGGGGAAAAATGAGCTATAAAATTGAGAGGGAAATTGTTTCGCCTTACCATTGGAACCGTTATATATTTCAGTATTAACAATTATAAAGCACTTAATATAATTAACTTTTAATTACCTACCTTCATTGCACATCCACATACAATTTTATTGCCAAATTGAATAGGAAGAAAATAACTCAACTTTGAGAAAGTCTTGGCCTAGAGAAAACTGAGACAGCGGCAAAGAGTTCTTAGAAAGTGATCCCTCCTGTCCCAGTGCTACAGGTACGGGTGTTCCAGTTCTTCTAAAGGATCCGGATTCTCTGCCTCAGGGGCAATGCTAGCTCACTGTGTTATTAGACACTCTCTTTCCTTCCAATGATTTCTGTAAAGTGGAGCTGGTGATATCTGTTTCTTAAATGTTTCTTTGACAGTATAGAATTCTCATGGCCTCATATTCTCCCATAACTACATTGGATTTTGTTTTAATGCTCCAGTCAGTGACGGCTCATCAGCTGATATGACCAATCCTTCCTTTCCAGTGGTGTCAGGAATATATTTTGAGGTTATAGGACTGTGTACTTTTTTCTTGTTGCATAGATGTGTGGTCCATGGAGCATCTTCAGCGCAGAGACATCCAGGCCCCAATGAACGTCCTCATATGACCCATAGTCATAGCCTGGTCGTGTAGCACGTGTAGCTTTGCAGCAGCTTGTTGGGTAGGGACATCAGGCTGCTGCTTCTCTAGAGTCTTTTACAGGTATCGGTGTGGCACTTCACAAATCTTTACTGTGACCTTTGTCTATACTTTCAGATTCTTATCTGAAAATCTTAGTAGCAGCTACAAGGAGGAAAAAAACCTCCCTGACATTTTCTTGATAAGATTGCTTTGCCTATTCAAAGAATACACTTTCTTCTGCAACTGAAGTATACATTTGTCTATACTTTCCTTATCTTTATTTTGTTTTTCTGGAACCTAGTCACATTTCAGAAAAGCTACATTTTGGTCATGGGATTTCTCAAAACTTCTCTGGTTGTACATATCATCCCGTTATCAGAATACATGGTATCAAATTACAGTGCAAAATGCCATTTTTGTTCTTTGTTGTTAAAAATAAGAACACTGAACTGGGGGAAGGCGCTGGGAAGGGGTCTGGGAGGGTTGTGGAGGGGGGAGTGTAAATATGATCAAAATACATTTTGCTAAATTCTCAAAACAATACAAAATATTTTAAAACATGCCAAAACTGTTTACTGTTTTTTGAAGGAATACCTTTCGAAGAAACAATATACATTTAAAACAATGTTACCATCAAATTAAAATGCTGAACTTTTTTCAAAACAAAGAAACACCTTTGTGTTTTATAATTAACAACTTTAAGTTTGGCGTTTCATCTGCTTTCTGATCTTTTTTTGTATTTTCTTTGAGCTTGGGTAAAATAAAAATAAAAGTTAGCTTTTCATTATAATACCAGTAATTATTCTGATAAAATCATTCTGGGTAAATTATCAATATATTCTTGTATGAATCTTTTTTGTTGTTGTTGTTCTTTTAAGACAGAGTTTCTCTGTGTAAACCTGAATGTCTGGGAACTCTATGAACCAAGCTGGCCTCAAACTCAGAGCTCTGCCTGCCTCTCTCAAGTGCTGGGATTAATGATGTGTGCAGCCACCACGTGGCCTGAATAAATCTTAATTCCCAGGTAGTCATTCATTGAGTATAGAGGGATTGCTTCTAGTGTATAGCTTTATATACTTTACCTTATATATAACACAAGATGATAACTATTTGTAAAAAAAAAAATACATAAGTTTTGAATTTGTACTTTCCTAAATTATAATTTATTAGATATCTGGCTTATTGTAATACATGAGCAAGAAACTTTTTACAATTATTTTTATAAAATGCTTTTGATTTCAACAAAGCTGAAAGAAGTGTGGATAGGCACAGTGAMAATAATACCCCTTAATATATTTTTCAAGTCATGAACTCCTTCAGAAAAAAAACAGAACCATTGCTACTTAATTCATTATTTAAATGATAGATGCATATACATTTGCTGTTGGACATACAGGGAGAGGGAAAGACATATATAGAATAGAGATAGATATCAATTGATAGATATGGATAGATTGTTATGTATATAAAGATATAGCTATATAGATCCGGATATGTATAAATGTTCATAAAAGAAATATAAAAATATAAGCATAAATAGGTATACATAGAGAGATGGATGACTTAGAGATAAATAAGCATAAATACATATTGCTATGTAGATATAGACATGGAATTTGTACCAGGTTTTTCTATTTGCTTCAGCATTATTAATATTACTAAGGAAGTTCCAGTTGTATCTCCATGATTGGATGAGTAGCAGCCTCAGGGCTCCAAAAACACTGCAGTGAAGAGGTCAGGCCCCTGGAGGAGTCATCTCAAGCTCATTGGATCAGGAATACAGAGGAGAATATTAATGAGATGTCATGGGTCATCTTTCACATGATTGCGAGTTTTGGTTGAATCCTATCAGGTCTGTTGATTACTTGGGAACATCCACAGCATGCAAATCACCGTCCTCAGGAATGGCAGTGGATGCTAAATACTCCTGTGCTTTGTAATTTGATGTATATTTTAATGAAGTGAACAGTGAGTTTCCTGACAGGCATCAGCAACTTTGAAATAGTGCCTTCCAAGTTTCTCATCCGGTTTGGAAGTAATGAGACTTGTTCCATAAAGTGATAAAATTTATGCCATAAATTATCTCCAAAGGAATGCTTCATGAAGCAATGCCTCTTATTTGTTGGGATTAGATTTTGAAAAAAAATAATAATAATGGTTGTTCGAATGGATGGCTTGGTTAAAAGATGCTGAGCCCTTTAATAACTTTTGCTCATGATTAAAGAAATGAAGCAACCCCAAATTCACAGAGCTTGAGATTACTTGGTTTGAAAATCATTGATTTAGTTATTACAGCAAAACTTGACCGCTAGAATATATCCCATCCTGTGTCCACCCACCAGTTTTCAACAGTCTTTTCAGAAACCTTTCTAGTAATCAAGTTTTGTCTCTCAAAATACTCAGGGAGTGTTTTTTTGGGGGGGAGTGGGGGTATTTTGATCCTTCTTCTAATAATAATAATTTTTAAAACTGGGTATGTTCCAAACCAGGATTTTTGCTTTAAAAAATGTATTTTACAATACACTATAAAATCCCTGTGATTAATAAGTACCATTCATCTTGGCACATATTATAGATAGGATTAGCTTTTTCTCAGGCATTATAGTATTTCCTCTGCATACACTTGGGCCTTAAATTTGGTTAACACGATGTTTTCTAATGCAATAAAAGCCTACAATCACCTACTGCTCGATGAGCTGGCTGATGCAGTGCTTATATACTGAGTTACCTGTGATCGGCACAATGAACATTATGAATTTAAAATTACCTTCACAGAGTGAGTTTATGTTCAGTGCCATAATATTTGGAGCCCAAATAGTTATNAATAATACCCCTTAATATATTTTTCAAGTCATGAACTCCTTCAGAAAAAAAACAGAACCATTGCTACTTAATTCATTATTTAAATGATAGATGCATATACATTTGCTGTTGGACATACAGGGAGAGGGAAAGACATATATAGAATAGAGATAGATATCAATTGATAGATATGGATAGATTGTTATGTATATAAAGATATAGCTATATAGATCCGGATATGTATAAATGTTCATAAAAGAAATATAAAAATATAAGCATAAATAGGTATACATAGAGAGATGGATGACTTAGAGATAAATAAGCATAAATACATATTGCTATGTAGATATAGACATGGAATTTGTACCAGGTTTTTCTATTTGCTTCAGCATTATTAATATTACTAAGGAAGTTCCAGTTGTATCTCCATGATTGGATGAGTAGCAGCCTCAGGGCTCCAAAAACACTGCAGTGAAGAGGTCAGGCCCCTGGAGGAGTCATCTCAAGCTCATTGGATCAGGAATACAGAGGAGAATATTAATGAGATGTCATGGGTCATCTTTCACATGATTGCGAGTTTTGGTTGAATCCTATCAGGTCTGTTGATTACTTGGGAACATCCACAGCATGCAAATCACCGTCCTCAGGAATGGCAGTGGATGCTAAATACTCCTGTGCTTTGTAATTTGATGTATATTTTAATGAAGTGAACAGTGAGTTTCCTGACAGGCATCAGCAACTTTGAAATAGTGCCTTCCAAGTTTCTCATCCGGTTTGGAAGTAATGAGACTTGTTCCATAAAGTGATAAAATTTATGCCATAAATTATCTCCAAAGGAATGCTTCATGAAGCAATGCCTCTTATTTGTTGGGATTAGATTTTGAAAAAAAATAATAATAATGGTTGTTCGAATGGATGGCTTGGTTAAAAGATGCTGAGCCCTTTAATAACTTTTGCTCATGATTAAAGAAATGAAGCAACCCCAAATTCACAGAGCTTGAGATTACTTGGTTTGAAAATCATTGATTTAGTTATTACAGCAAAACTTGACCGCTAGAATATATCCCATCCTGTGTCCACCCACCAGTTTTCAACAGTCTTTTCAGAAACCTTTCTAGTAATCAAGTTTTGTCTCTCAAAATACTCAGGGAGTGTTTTTTGGGGGGGGGGAGTGGGGGTATTTTGATCCTTCTTCTAATAATAATAATTTTTAAAACTGGGTATGTTCCAAACCAGGATTTTTGCTTTAAAAAATGTATTTTACAATACACTATAAAATCCCTGTGATTAATAAGTACCATTCATCTTGGCACATATTATAGATAGGATTAGCTTTTTCTCAGGCATTATAGTATTTCCTCTGCATACACTTGGGCCTTAAATTTGGTTAACACGATGTTTTCTAATGCAATAAAAGCCTACAATCACCTACTGCTCGATGAGCTGGCTGATGCAGTGCTTATATACTGAGTTACCTGTGATCGGCACAATGAACATTATGAATTTAAAATTACCTTCACAGAGTGAGTTTATGTTCAGTGCCATAATATTTGGAGCCCAAATAGTTATTTCATGACTCGGATTCAGGGATCTGTTCCCTCAAAACTATGCTTTATAAAAGTTAAATAAAACACAAACATGCCATTGAGTCAAAATCCTTTTCACACATGATGAGCACAGATACACTGCCAGAGGTGTGGCTTGGCAGATAAGGAAACACAGATTCTGCATCAAATCTGCAAAATTGTAGATTTTGTTAAAAATTCATTGTCATTCTAAGACATCTTCTAGGTGCTGGGGGTTCAGAACTGAATAATGTATTATAAGCAGCTTAAATCCGAAGGCAATAGGCAAGAACAAAAGAAAAACATTCAGAAGCCAATGAAATAATTCCTTGAACTTCAGTTGCCTTTTGTACAGGTAGCATGTGTAACAGATAAATCACAGTGAGGGTGCCCATGTGCTTCTGCTAACTTTCGGATGGGAATCTGTGTGACMAGCCTTATTGACAGTGGTCATTTCTTCCTGGATGTGACCCTCTTAACTCCCAATGACTCAATTGTCATATAGATCTCATTATCTAGACTATCCTCAGGTCTAAAGAGTGTTTTTCAAGTGTTCAGAATGCAAAAACAAATGCCCATTTTTATAAACACATGGACAACTCTAAGCAACCAATGTGCAAAAAGCATATTCTTAAAATCTTACCCTGACTCTCCGTCAATGTATATAACAACGTTAGCACCTACATTCTCACAAAGAAAATAGTTGACAATTTTCTAAAATTATTTTGTTATCCAGTAATTTATGTTTCTGGTTCCTGTGCTGCTTTTCCTATCTAAAATGTCATGGAGTATTCATGACACTGTTTCCAAGATTCCAGKCTCTTTCTCCTGTTCACCAAACATCCTCTGATCATGATCACTTTAAAGTTCAGTTTCAGCTTCAAGGTCTTTGGGAGTTAACTGTTTTAACCACATGTATCTCTCCATGTTTCCCATTCTGCTACTAAGGGAGAAAATTTACATTCTTGTTACCTAAGCTGATACTTAAGTCACTGATTGCTTTATCAAATCATATTTATTGAATATWCACACATATCTGAGTTCAGGATCCAGAGATGTTTGTGATCTAGGGCCAACAGGGACAGCTTTTGTCACAGATATATTTGTTGATAGTGGAAATTACAAATGAATTGTATATAGTCCCTGCTTACAATCCCACATTAACCATTCAAAACCACTGTTGGAGATATAACAGATTTATAAGGTGCACATAGAATCCATACTATGTTATGTGTATTAAATAAATGTAATCTATAATCATAATTGCAAATATATTTATGAGACTCTAAATGCATCAAATATTTTACTGATTTTTTAAAACATTGCTAAGAAGTGAAGCAGTCTGTGATTTCTTTTAAAGAAGAAATAAAATTTTAGGATGRTATAGTTTCATCATCTGATTTCYCAAATATCTAGCTGGCAATAGCTCCATGGCTTATTTTTTAAAATATAGAAAAGTACAAGGAATATTTTCTCATCATCTTATTTCAGCATTCCCTGTTCCTCTAAAGATGGCTTTATCCCCTAATCTTTAGTTTTAGGGGAATAATTTTAGGTAATCTGTAGTTTTCCTGTTGAAGGATCCAATAAAAGAAATTTTGTAGCCAGCTCAGTACTAAAGATGGGACTCGTCGGAAATACCAAAATCTGTAGTTCTCACACTGTAAGGTGGGAGAGATTTTAAAAAAATCTGAACTAAGTATCAAACTAGCACAGTGGCTCCTCGTCCCAACTCACCTCTGTTTAAAAAGTATCTTTTCAAAAATGTAAAGGCAGGCCAAGGCCATGGAAAAGTCCTATTGAAGAAGAGAATGGGATGTGGTCAGAGCCAGTAAGACTTGGCAGGGCTGGTAAGGTGGGCAGGGGGCCTCAGTAGGAGGTCAATGCATTGAATTTGACTRGTGCTKAAGACAAGAGGTTTAATATTTGAAGAAATAAAGGTTGGTGGTAGGGGGCATGCAGGCAGGACTCCTCAAACTGGAGCACAGTCTGAAAGCTGGGTAAGTGGAGGCAGGTTAGAGGATAGACATATTGGGCCGGGGCACACGATGTACCAGCCACACTGAGACTGGGGGGATGGATACCATGGGAAAATGACCAAATAAAGTTTAAAAGAAAGATAACTTAAACAAATTAATGAAATAAAGAGAGGAAATACCATAATCACAAGGATTTAAGGACAGATTCTAGAATAAAAAATAAATAATCCAGGCTCAAAGATGAACAGAAGGCACTAAAAATTAGGAAGATAATTTTCTCTTCCTAGTTTGTTTCATGACTCAAAACCCATCCCCAATATTCTTTTATCCCTATGCCCTGTAGTGTCCACTCTTCCTAAGAGTACTTCTTGGGATTGCAAGATGCATACATATCCATCATTGATTGGTTTCAGGCTTTCTTTGTTCACTTCCCTCCAGGACACCACCAGAAGTCCATACTCCAAAACTTGAAGATGACACATCTCCCCAAATGCAAGCCATATGACAAGACAAACGTCCTTCCCACACTTCATAATTTCATTGTTAAATTTCCATGAGAATGTTTATGTACTAACTGCAAAAGTAAATTTCTCAACAAGAAGTACATATCCTCTGTAAGCCAATTTCCCCCAATGTGAGTATTCCTCCTCTGGACCAGGCAAACATAGACAAATATGAAAACCATGAAGATCAGTTACTCAGATGAGGGCACAATGAATGGTACTTTTTGTTGAAAAAATGAGGTTGGAATTTGATCACACTCCTACCTCCAAATCTCTACCCTGTGCTTATCTATAGGACGGACATGGAAGAACTATTGAATGTCTGCCAACCTCTTCAGTCATCTATGAGAGGAGGATTAAATAAATTTTCCCTTATTTGAGATAAGGAAAAGAAAGAAAATTGATAATATATAATTTTTTATTATAGTAAAAGCTAATAAATTTCAAAAGCATGACAAGGCATGGGGTGCTCAACATATTCTTCTATGCTGCTGAAACATAACTGGCAGTTTTACCTTCAATAAGCTAGTGTATCATGCTAAGGCATACCTATAATTTACTGAAGCTTCTATAAACTAATCCAGGAACTAAGGCAATTACTGTTGGGCTATTGTTCTTCAAGCACAAAATGGAAATTAAATTAATGTTTACAATAATCAATTCACTGTTTTCTATCCCACACAAACTACTTGAGACGGGGTAATTATTCAAATTACCTGGTTCTGAAAAAAAAAACCACAAAACACAAAAATGGGAACAGATCAGAATTTTGGATAGTAACCACAGAGTATGGAAAGAGGGTTTCATTTAATCGGTTTTGTAAGTGTAAAAATTGTGCATCATGCTTCAGACAGAAGTTCCTAAGAGTAAATAGTTGATTGGGAAAGTGTGGGCAGCATGTAGTTTGTTAGAGCATCACCTTCTCATTCGRAGATTAAACCTAGGATCCCCGAAGAGGTAGTGCWGGAATCTATATAKGATGAAAGAGTCACTRATATTTTCTAGAAAAGAGACTGAAAGTCCATTCACTCAAGGTTGGTAAGTATTGTACAGATGAAAGCTCTTTTCAGCTTTGTATTATCTTAATTATTTTTCCATTTCCATGTTAGAGTCTTTGACTCTTGTTTAAATTGTGGCTTTTTAGGGCAATTGATTTTTAGCTCACTTCTCAAAGCAAGCAGGCAAGGTAAAAGGTACTCAGAAATTATGTCATGAGGCTGGATCTGGATGTTTGGATCCCAGCTAAAGCCTTCTATAACATTCACACTGACAAAGAGACATTTGTGCTTCAATTGCCTTGAACAAGCATTCATAGGAAGGATTAGGATATGTACTTAGTATTTTCTCATTTCCTAGCAATCCAACTTCCTTAGGAAGCAGAAACAACCAATCACAGAAATGATTTCTTATGTTCTACTACTGTCTTGTTCTGCAGCGGAAGGTAAAGCAGTAAGTGCTCTGGAAACCAAATGACCAACAGGCAGGTTTGGTGTCCAGACACTTCTCTGCAGAGTGGAAAGAGTGGTGCAGCACAACTCACTATTTACAGAAGCCTAGACTGTGCTTTACAACTCATCTTGGCTTGGATATACAGGTTGCCTTTCTTTGGGGGCAGAATGATCATACACATGGTAAATGGAATTAAAGTTGATATAAACACTACTGTCTTGTCTTCTGACAGCATATGAATGTGCAAGCATTAAGTTATAGGAGAAAAGGGGCTAATTTGAGATTTGTTCCTAGCCCTCTCCRTGTGAATGGTGTCGCTGTGAGCCCAGCAATGAAGTTCACTGTGTTGTAGCAGACTGCGCAGTTCCTGAGTGTGTCAACCCAATCTATGAACCAGAGCAATGTTGTCCTGTCTGCAAAAATGGTAAGAATGCCCTGTATTAGCTTTCAAGAAGGGGTCAGGACAAGACACCAGTATTTTACACTTGCACGCCATTTAGTGCAAGAGCCCTCCAAGATCTGCCTCTGGCTTTTCAATATGGGTGTAGCTGGCATATAAGATTTTCTGAAGGCTAAAAGTAAAAATGTACTAGGCACGGRTGAATTGAGTAGCTTCTCATCTGGGGAATTAGAACTCTCATATGCGGGCTTTGTTGTGTCCCTTATAATTTATTGGTGACTTATAAAGAGACTGTTGGAGAGAACACACTACTGTATTTTTGCAGTGTCTGCATTTCTCTGTATTTTTCGAGACTGTAAAGCAGTTTTCCAAATTTCATGGTGTATAGCCCATCCTAAGACAAAGAAGAGAGAAAATGCCAGGCATTTTGGTTTGGACATAAGTAAGATTTCAAATGTAAAGTTGTCCAAATGATATAAGTTCAATTATAAGTGTACCTAAATTCAAGCACGAAAAGCCAAAGCTGATAAGTGTGTTGAGGTGGGGGAGGGTCTAGATTTTCATAGAAGAAGATCCCTGTCCTCACAGGAATTGCTCTAGATGTGGAGGTGGCTTGTATATAATATTATGGGTTCATTTTTCTCCTTGTGAAATGAATAGTGGAGAAAAATTACAGCATCTTAGTTATCTGAAAACATCATAGTGCTCTAGAGAAWACTCTGAAAGCCAGTGACCTTCAGGACATTCTATCAGCAAAGATCAATCTTACTCTTCCTAGTGGTCATGTTCTGCCAAACATAACATTTTGCTACCTAATAATCCACAAATGCCCCCTGTGCTTGGGGGCAGTTCTATCCCTTGTCATTGCTCTAATGCTGAATTGATGCAGTAAAGTAACTATCTCCTAGTAATTAGGATATGTGTGTGGTGTGTGTGTGTGTGTTTGTGTGTGTGTGCGCGCGTGTGTGCGCGCGTGCATGCGTGCATGTGCACACACATGTATGTATATGTGTACGTAAATTTCTGTTAACTCACCTAGCAATCTTTTCCTTAACAGGTGACTAATTAGTTTAAAAAATATCAAGTTATTTAAAGGTACAACAAAAGAGACTCCCATTATTTTAAAAGTCATTTTTGTGGTTTGGTATCCTCCCAAAAATACTAATAATGACCCTTTCCGATGTTTTTCCAGGCATAGGTCTTCCTGTTTCTGATCATATAAATCCATTATGTTAAGATATTAAATTGCTCATTTTATTTCTCTTCTTCTTCTCTAATTGATTTATATGACATGACCACCTACATCTGACTCAGGAACTGGAAATAAATA
This sequence comes from Apodemus speciosus, assembly GCA_002335545.1. Lineage (NCBI taxonomy): Eukaryota > Metazoa > Chordata > Mammalia > Rodentia > Muridae > Apodemus > Apodemus speciosus. Next base: position 124,711 of record BDUI01001359.1, read on the forward strand.
CACCCCCAAAGTTCTAACATGCCATGTATGTGCAAAGATACATGATTTAAAACTTCATATTTCTGAAAATGTTTAAAGAAGCTGGAAAAGATACAAGAAAGAACAGTAAGATGATTTAATGGTTGAAAAATAGGACCTGTGAGGATAGACTGAAGGAGTTAGCATAATTTGTCCAGAAGTGAAGGCTCAGGGGAGAAGTAACTGTCACAAAGTATATGAATGGTTAGTCTAAAGTAGAGGAGGACTTGTTATTTTTCATTTTCTCCAAGACTAAAAAGAAGGAAAGCTCAGATACCAAATCAATCTTCAAAAATGGGATTGACAAGTCTTTAACTGAAGGAAAAAATGTTGTTGTTTGGA
>BDUI01001359.1:132923-156373 GCA_002335545.1 Apodemus speciosus
TTTATAATCAATATACATTATATTTGTAATCTAAAATTACTATTCAAAAGATAAATCAGAAAAAAACCCAGCCAAGATCACATAATTTTTTCCTGATTTTATAATTTTGTGATTAATTAACAGTGTGTCACTTAGTGGAGATTGTGCTGTCATTCCTTGTCATAGTTTGACTCTGTAACTTCTGTAATTAAACAACTAATAACTTCCACCACTTGACTTTTCAACTTCTTTAGAAGACTCCTTTTCAACATGAGAAAGGCTTCGCTACCCATTTTATGCACCGGTTAGGGAAATTGCTATAATACTCAYTTAAGTACATCYATTTAYATTTTCRTGAAACTATTTTTAAAAAATAGGTTTTAATTGAGTCTTTCACCTTAGCCTAATATTTTCTTACCTTCTCTTAGGTAGACAATTAATACCAAGCRTTACACAGTTGTAAAGTAAACACAGTCTGGAGATGAARCCCCTCTCTGGTAACTGCACAGTACATATCCATTGGCAGCAGAGACCCCTAAACAGTTCAGAATGAAAGCATTTCCCTAGGCAGCTTCAAAGTCTGCATTCTCTGACTCTTCCACCAAAGATCAGAAATACTATATTCCTGTAAAGTAGATGGCAAAACAGAATAATAATAATACATGGCTACTTTAATCAGCCACAAACAATAMTTCCCAATTTCTTTCATAAAACATCCTCCAAAATATAAAAGGAAATATTGATGTTTATATTCTCTTAGACCAACARGATTACCTTTTAATTTATTAGCAAACTAGATTTCAAAAGCTTTACTTTACGGTGTTGACACAATAAAATTAAATAAACAATARATAGATAACAATAAAACAATAACTAAATAAATAAAATTAGCACCAAATTYATTTTCCCACTARGACACCTCTTGTGTAACTGGTCTAAAAACAATGCWRAATAGAAGACCAACAAGTGCAAAGATAAGTTAACTTTTTTCACTGCATTTCCCATAATATACTGGGAGAGCTTATCTTTTTTCTACATAGTACTTAGAACAATCAGTCCAATTTCCTCACAAAGTACACATCTTTTTAATGATACAAATACAGTTTTGAATAAATAAGTGAATAAATTCCTTTATTCTACCTGATTAAAAAAGAGCTATTTTTTCCCCAAGTTACTTTAACTTTTGAAATGTGAATGTCTTCTGTTTTGTATAGAGTAGCTTGTCTATGGAGAACCTGGGATGCATTCTATGGTGAGAAGGAAGGTCAATTAAATGTAGTYTGGTTTAGCAAAGGACTAGTTTATATGCCTCAACTGACAAGAGACATAGCAAGGTAATCTAGAAAAAAAGAAGCCGGTTGCCCCATGAAATCAAGAATAGCTTGAAATTTTACTGCTTTTATAAACCCACCACTGACACATAAAGCCACTGCCAGTTAAGTACAGACTTCATGTAATGTGTTAGTCATTTTAGTGCAAAATTAATGACACAGTTTAGCTAGCATTCTTCTTAATGATGTATTTTATCTAATTATAAAGACTGAGTGCCTTAATGACTGAAGCATCCTCGAATATATAAGGCTAAGGGCCTGATAAATGAGAGCCAGTGTTACATTTAGTAGTTCTTAGATTAATTATCGTCATTACACCAGGAACTGAGAAAACACGTGAAAAGGGCAAACACTTACCTCAGCATACGTTATCAGCAGACATCCTTCTCCRATCCTGTCTCCCAGAATCCTCTGCCCCTTAGAACACAATGTAGCACCTCACCYRGAYTGTCCCTTGACTTACTCTATGGCACCTCAGCARGTGTGCTCTCTTCTCCAGACCTGGTCTTCCTGCCATCTAGGATGCTTTCTTCTCCATGAAAACTAACTGTGCCTGCCTCTGTTTTATAAATTAGTCATTGGACAAGTCCAAGATTCCTCAGCTGCAAGAAAGAGTGTGTAACTAAATGAGTGGCTTCATTAGCCAAAGCTTCAGTCTTTTGTTCAAATCTTCTGGGACATTAAAAAAATCTTAAAAACAAACTAGATTATGAATGTAAATATCCCCCACGCATACAAGAGGGGGGCATAGGATGGTTTGAGCTGATTTTTTTTCAGTATTTTAGTCATATCAGATAATTTCACATAATACCTGACTTGATTTCTTTCGAGAGTTACGATAGGGATGAGCATTTGATGAGAATACAGCAAATGTATGTTTCAAAGTTGTTGAGTAAAATCACCCAGACTCAGCATGAATATAAGAAGCAAATTCATAAAAATCTGTGTATATGTCAACATGAAGAAAGGGAAGTGATTGTGGGAGATACTATTTACTTCTAGACAAGCAATTAGACAAGTAGAAAGTAAGTCAGACTCTGACATAAAACAGAAACAAAATAAGCTTGTTAAGCAAYGCTTCCGGTGCCATACAGAAATCGCAGTGACTGAAGCCTAACGCCATTCTGAATACCGCTGATATTTAAGTGTAGCTCTGAGCTGCTGCACATCAATCAGCAATGTTCGTGCTCCTCAGAAACATCTACGGCCAGATGAAAGAGAGGGAGTGGCTGCTCAGGTTCGCTTCCATGCTCGTTCCTGAGGCAACAGCACAGAGAGCTGCACTGCTCAGGCTCGTCAGGCTGGATAACCCAGCAGCCCCRCGTCCTCCCTTCCTTCCCCCCATCACTTTTATGTGTTTGCACAAGGGTCCATAAAGCAATACACCTGCCTTCTGGAAGGCCAAGCTCAGTTAGTTTCCAGCATCATTAAACAACGAAGTAGTCAGTAGTGTTATGACCATAAGGTGGAAGACTCTTCCTATGCCAGGATTTAAAGTAGGGGCAGCAGGCAGGGCCAAAAGACTCATGTCAAAGGTCCAAGGAGAGGGGTTTTCCGTGTTTCTGTTTGCTTTTATGAGCTTGCTTGGATTTTCTTTGTGATCTCTTTAAGCATGCTGCAAGCTAACCATGATGAACAACGCAGGAGGAGAGGTGCTAGGGAGAACAAAACACACAGACCTTTCYAGTTCASAGTCCTGCAAGTTGATGGGTAAAAACTTAGATTCTATTTCAGACCTCAATAAATGCAACATTGTCGAGTTGAATGAAGTAAACAACCCCCCTGTGAAAAGTCACCCCAGATGAACTGAGAAACAGCTGGATTCATCAAAGTGCCCTTTCCACCTGCCGTAGTGTCTACTCATGCAGAAGACCTCTTCCATTTCTAACATGCTCACGATATTACACAAACATTTGAAGAAATAACTAGGATATTGGGTATTCAAAAACTAGGTTTTAATTATATAAATATATTTCCCATAAAACATTGTCTCAATTAGTTTACATACAGGGGAGAGTTTAGCCTAGATGACAAGGAGGTCATCTGAAGAGGTCCAGACAAGACAGCAGATCTAGGAACCTAAAGGGAATGTCAGGAAACGAGGTATTCTAGGAGAAGGGAATGAAAAGGAATGTCTGTTGAGACACTTAGCAAAAAAAGGGTTCCCTCTTTAAGAATATTCTAAATATGTGTTCCAATGACAGTAATTAGTGTAAAGCTACTAATTGGAATGCCAGGTTTCATCTACTATACCAGGATAAATACTAAGGCATCAAAAGTATAAACAAATTTAATCTTTACAGCAATCATATGGAAGGGAAACTAATACAATTACTAATTTGCAGAGAAAGAAATAGAAGCTAGGCTAAAGTAGGGAAATTACCCCAGGAATGTCACTATGACTTGTTCTCTGCTCTTTCAAACTCCAAAGGTCAAGGACTTAAGCAGCAATACTTAATGTATACAACAGCAGCACTCCCTGAGTGCCATTTAATAAGCAAACCTGAGAACCAACCAATCCGAGTCAGGCCTTCTGGGCATGGTACCAATCATCTGTGTTGTCAGTAGTTCCCCAGGTGTGATGCTCATCAGTCAGAATTGTAAGCTTTGCTTGAGGGGCTTTCACAGTAGGGAGTCTGTTCTACGGAAAAAAGAGTATGTGTGGAGGAAACAGGAAGAGTAAAAATGACTTCCCTACCAACACACACTCATATACACATGAGTGCGTGTGTATTCACACACACACACACACACACACACACACACACACACACACACACACAGTTACCACCCAAGAGTAAGTGGCACTGGGGCAAGAAGCAACCCGAGGCAGGAAAGAAAGAGCTCACCCAAATACCCTGGACATAAAGTCATTTATGGTGAAGAGGGAAGAATGAAAAAAAGACACTGAGAGAACAAAAAGGCAGGTCCCTTAGGACTAAAAGTGCAAATTATAAGAAATACCATGGAGACACATTGAGACTGGGCTGCTCAAGATGATCATGATCAGCGACCACATCATTTTGTATTTGTTACCACATGATCATTAATGGGTAAGTGCAACAGATAGTTTTAAGGATAACAAAAATCACTAGAGAAGGGCATAATATGCAAATCAGAGACAACAGGACATTGAACATGACTGATGACTCATTATGGAACCTTTCATTGCCCTCTGATAAAGAAATCACTATTCCAAAAGAATTATTCTTTCTAGAGTAAAACCAGGAATGGACAACTAAGGTGTTAAAGTCATGATTACATTTAAAAATACTTCAATCAGCAAGTGTTGTTACATATGACCTTAACGTATCCCAACATTCAGGAGGCAGAGGCAGGTGGATTTCTGTGAGTTTGAGGCCAGTCTGGTCTACATAAGGAAGTTCCAGGACAGCCATAGCTATACAGAAAGACCCTGTTATTGTTGTTGTTGTTGAGTTGTTGTTATTATTATTATTTTATCATCTTGTTAAGCAGCTTTTATTGAGATATAATGGTCGCAAAATAACTTCATTTTAAAGCAGGCAACTAGAAGTTTTGATCCATGTGTACCAGGAAAAATATTGCTATAATCAAAGCAGATCATATTCCCATCAGCTCCCGGTCCTTCCAACAGTACCATGGAAACCCTCTCTCTAGCTCTCTTCCTGTCCCAGGTCGTGTTTTAAGCTTCACACATCATTCTTGACTTTCTAGGACTTTGTACAAGTAGAACCTTTCACTGTGGGCTCCCAGCGAGCCTCTCTCAGTCAGCACAATTATTGTCAGAGGCAGCTACAGCATAGCATGTAGCTCATTCTTTTCTAATTGCTTAACATTTCCTCCATTGTACAGCTTTAGACAACATGAAAGCATCTATTCCCTTAGGAGATGTCTAGATTTATATCATTACATCCCTACACCTATCATTGCATAGATACATGTGAGGGTTTTTGTTTAGTTTACTTCATTTTGTTTTTGAGGTGGGATGTTGAGGCTGGCCTCAAACTTGATACATAGCTGAGGATGGCCTGAACATTCATCTTCCTTCGTCCACATTTTCCAACTGTTGAGAAGACAGTTTTGTACCATCATGCCTGGTTTCTGTTTCTGTTATTCGAATACCTAGAATTCTAGGATTCTATGTTGTAGAGTTAATATGTACTTAATTTTTTTGGGAAAATTTTACACAGTGGCTGTAACATTTCAAATTTCCATGAAAATGTGCATGAGAGTCATTTTCTGCACATCATCAGCAATGCTTAAGACCATAAGTGCTGGCTGACTTTAACCTTGCTAGTCAAATCTAACTGTTACTTCATATGCTCTTAAGTACATTTTCCTARTGACTGGGGATGGTAGGAATCTTTTATGTGCTAATTTTCCATCCAGGTATCTGAGGTGAAATTTCTGTTCAAATACTCCACACCCKTTTTTCTTTCTGTTCTTCTTTTGTTATAAGTGGTGTTATTTATTGCTATGGAATTTAATGGGAATCATAGATAATCTGGAAATGCCCTTTCACATGCTTGTAGCTTTTCTGGCTGTCTGTGTTTTCATTTGAAGCCAATCATGACATATTACCAGAACAAAGCTTTTTTAAATTATGATGAACCCCTATTTATCAATGCTTTATCTTATATGTTGTGCTTTCAGCTGTAGTCTAGAAATCTTGGCCCAAACCTAGGTCAAAAATTTTAACGTTTCTTTAACTTTTCACCTRTAACTGTTTGAGATCCCAGTTTGATTCATTTTTATATCTATGATCTGTTCACTGTTCAGTTGTGAATGAGAGAGAGCACCTGGTATCTCACATATATGTTGATAATGATAAAAATGTGTTTGTAGATGTTGATGTAGGAATAATGTTCATCTCATATTTTTGCAAATCTTTCAGAACACTATAATCTACTCATCTGAAGTTGTTTTGGTTATTCTAGGAATTTGAATTTATATACAAATTTTAGAACTACTTTTTCTCTTCTATCCTCCAAAAAAAAAAAAAAAACATATTGGAAACTTGCATTTTACCTACCTGTCTTAGCAGTGCCCAATCTTTCTATTTGTAAAAATGGTATTTCTCTTATTTACATAGCTCTTTCATTTTCTCAGCACTGTTTGGTTATCTATTTTATCCCAAAGTTTCAGTACATAGGCCTTTTGCATCTATGGTGCATTTTATCTTAAAGGCTGTACTTACTCTTCCTCATATATAGTGTCATGATCTATAAGAGGAACCAAACTCAAGGCTGTCATAGAATTCATTTATATTTTTGTAACATTTTACATTTCAATAGTTCTATTTTGTCTCAGAAGTAAATAATCTCATAACAAGGAGTAGCAGAAGTCATGCATTCATTCAAGAATTTTTAATCCACTTCTGTACTGTAAGCCAACATTTCCATCTACACTGGTTCTTCTGTTGGACTTCCTTATTTTATTATTTCTTGTAGTAAAAATGAATGGGGGATTCATTAAGCCATTTTCATTTCTAAAGATTTTAATTTTTAGATTTCAAAGATAACTGGTTTGCAGTGTTAGGTTATTTGTGTTTTATTTATTTCAATATTTCRAAGATGATCTTCTACTTCCATCTTATTTATAGATTTCATTTATACACAATGACAGCTGCTATCTTTGTTCCTATAAATTCATAATACTTTCACCCAAGAACTTTAAAGGGTCCTTATTTTATTATCACTCCTGTTTGTGTGTCTCAAGAAAGTGTCTGCTATTGATTTAGTGTTCTTGTGCCTGTTTTTCAGGAAGCTTTGGACCTAAAGTTTTTTTTTAACTTTCCAAGAAATCTACTTATTCAAATAGTTTATCTTTCCATTAAGGACAGTCCGAAAGCTGTCCACGTGGCTCATGATTCTGTTTCTCATTTTGTAGAGAATCTGTTATTTGCTTTTCTAGCTCACTATTCTTCTGCAACATGTGTTCTGCCAATCATTTCTAACACAGTTCACTGTTTTCCTCTATAGATGATATTTGTATTCTATGTGTCTTTCTTGTTTATACTTAAGATCTATCAATATAAAAGAACATTGACACCTGTTTTAAACATTCCTGTCAGTGTATCCTGGCATCTTCCTAAGCTCTGTATATTTTTCATAGATAACTTTCTTTTCTTGCTCTTTGTCATGTAGTCATGCTTTTTGGCACAGTTGGTAATTAAGAATTAAGACATTACAAATACTACATACTTTTGTATAAGGCATTCTGGTTATCTGTAAACATTTTTTGGTAGGACCAGTTGCTTGAAAAAACATTGATCTTTATAAACCTGACTTTTTAATACTTGTTGAGCAAGGCCAGAACAATACTTAGTCTAGGACACTTATTTCCTACTGCTGAATCAAAATCTTTCAATTAGTGCCCTTGATACCTTATTGTGCATAGTGCAGTTTCCCTGGGTCATTTCTTGGGGTTAGCTTCTTACCCCAAGAAATTTCCTCAAGCAAACATGCTAATCAATAAATATCCCATTGAATACTTTAGCATTATGTGTGTGTGTGTGTGTGTNTAACTGTTTGAGATCCCAGTTTGATTCATTTTTATATCTATGATCTGTTCACTGTTCAGTTGTGAATGAGAGAGAGCACCTGGTATCTCACATATATGTTGATAATGATAAAAATGTGTTTGTAGATGTTGATGTAGGAATAATGTTCATCTCATATTTTTGCAAATCTTTCAGAACACTATAATCTACTCATCTGAAGTTGTTTTGGTTATTCTAGGAATTTGAATTTATATACAAATTTTAGAACTACTTTTTCTCTTCTATCCTCCAAAAAAAAAAAAAAAACATATTGGAAACTTGCATTTTACCTACCTGTCTTAGCAGTGCCCAATCTTTCTATTTGTAAAAATGGTATTTCTCTTATTTACATAGCTCTTTCATTTTCTCAGCACTGTTTGGTTATCTATTTTATCCCAAAGTTTCAGTACATAGGCCTTTTGCATCTATGGTGCATTTTATCTTAAAGGCTGTACTTACTCTTCCTCATATATAGTGTCATGATCTATAAGAGGAACCAAACTCAAGGCTGTCATAGAATTCATTTATATTTTTGTAACATTTTACATTTCAATAGTTCTATTTTGTCTCAGAAGTAAATAATCTCATAACAAGGAGTAGCAGAAGTCATGCATTCATTCAAGAATTTTTAATCCACTTCTGTACTGTAAGCCAACATTTCCATCTACACTGGTTCTTCTGTTGGACTTCCTTATTTTATTATTTCTTGTAGTAAAAATGAATGGGGGATTCATTAAGCCATTTTCATTTCTAAAGATTTTAATTTTTAGATTTCAAAGATAACTGGTTTGCAGTGTTAGGTTATTTGTGTTTTATTTATTTCAATATTTCRAAGATGATCTTCTACTTCCATCTTATTTATAGATTTCATTTATACACAATGACAGCTGCTATCTTTGTTCCTATAAATTCATAATACTTTCACCCAAGAACTTTAAAGGGTCCTTATTTTATTATCACTCCTGTTTGTGTGTCTCAAGAAAGTGTCTGCTATTGATTTAGTGTTCTTGTGCCTGTTTTTCAGGAAGCTTTGGACCTAAAGTTTTTTTTTAACTTTCCAAGAAATCTACTTATTCAAATAGTTTATCTTTCCATTAAGGACAGTCCGAAAGCTGTCCACGTGGCTCATGATTCTGTTTCTCATTTTGTAGAGAATCTGTTATTTGCTTTTCTAGCTCACTATTCTTCTGCAACATGTGTTCTGCCAATCATTTCTAACACAGTTCACTGTTTTCCTCTATAGATGATATTTGTATTCTATGTGTCTTTCTTGTTTATACTTAAGATCTATCAATATAAAAGAACATTGACACCTGTTTTAAACATTCCTGTCAGTGTATCCTGGCATCTTCCTAAGCTCTGTATATTTTTCATAGATAACTTTCTTTTCTTGCTCTTTGTCATGTAGTCATGCTTTTTGGCACAGTTGGTAATTAAGAATTAAGACATTACAAATACTACATACTTTTGTATAAGGCATTCTGGTTATCTGTAAACATTTTTTGGTAGGACCAGTTGCTTGAAAAAACATTGATCTTTATAAACCTGACTTTTTAATACTTGTTGAGCAAGGCCAGAACAATACTTAGTCTAGGACACTTATTTCCTACTGCTGAATCAAAATCTTTCAATTAGTGCCCTTGATACCTTATTGTGCATAGTGCAGTTTCCCTGGGTCATTTCTTGGGGTTAGCTTCTTACCCCAAGAAATTTCCTCAAGCAAACATGCTAATCAATAAATATCCCATTGAATACTTTAGCATTATGTGTGTGTGTGTGTGTGTGTTAAAAGTGGTGTCTTTAACAAGTTTAAGTACTATAATCTTTCCTCCAAATCTCAGCCCCATTTCTTCAACTTTGTGAGTCACCTCAGTTTCCCTACCAATGCTATGACCTAGACACTCTCAAGGTAGCAACATGGGGAACTCATAGAAATGCCCTTCTGTGGGGATTCACTGTCTTTCATTGCCTGATGTGCACTGACATAAAAGCCCTTGTTCCTTATATTTCATGGCTTCTAAGGGGAAACTGATAGCTAGCCAAATTTAAACACTCATCTTCCTCCAAAATAACCACCAGAGGGTGGCCACTCAATAAGCATTGAGCACCGCTTATGTTTTCACCACTAAATTGTTCTAAACTATTTCTATTCCCTAATACTATAGCATATTATAAGGTTTCGTGTCTTTCTTTTTAGGATTTAAGTAAATAAAGAAGGTTGGGGTTAAAGTTGTGAAATGCTGTGCCAGATATCTAGTAAATTATTAACATAGCTTTTGAATCTATATTTTTAATATTTCAAAGACTAGGTTTTGTAACACAATGGTTACTATTTATCATAAAAATAGAAATAGGACATTTAATAATGGATTTTCTAATTATGCTTCCCAGCTAAGGACATTAAAATATTTGTAATTTACCACCTTAAAGATTTTAGCTGACTGGTAGGCTTTCACAAGAGATTTTTCTATAGATCAGCAGGAAAAGAAAATTTATATTGCAAGAACAAAAGTGATAAAATGGAAGGAATATAAAGTGATTAAGTTTATCACTCAACTTTATGCCAAAACCTGAAAATAAGAGCTGTAGTTAAAAAGAATGCAGGCTGAGCGACTTGGGCATTAAGAAAGGGAGAAAATGGCTCATTTGACAGAACACCAAATATTGCACTTGATTGCTGACCTAAGAACAAAACGGTTGGACATTTTATTTCCTGCTGGCTTGTGATCTCTCTCTCAGCAATGTTGAACAGACAAACTTTGTAATAAAATAATATCACCAATTTAATCTGCATTAAAGTTTCCCAGTCAGTTTTTACTTAAATATACTACCCGAAATCATATGGCATGAGAATCACTTAATCTCAACATCTTGGTTTAAATGTTCTGAATAGATAAGTACTTGATTTTTTAGGACTATAAATAAAATTTGTATTTTATTTTACAGTATTATAAATGTTACAGTATCTGTCAAAGGCATCAAATAATTAGATTTTAATACTGAACTGGATATAATAAAACAAAGTATTGTAAAGTCAATAACATTCCATATATTTGTATATTTTGTTGATTGCTATATGAAATATTCAAGCATGACTAAGCATCTCTAATGCCATCCATCCTGCTAACCAGGATGGTTAGCATTAAAAAAGAAGCTGAGCACCTTTGGAGCTATACCTCCTTGCTGATAGCTCTTTACAACATCATGGTTATGCTATATTTAAGAAAAATCTATACGGTATTTAAGATCTATATATCCCCTTAGGCATTGCTAAAAGTAAAATATCACCTTGAAAGTCATTTGGACAAAGTAATGAATTTTCTAGAACCTCTTTTTATTCTGCTCAGCTATTTAAAATTTCCTGCACTGAAGCAAAATGTAAACTTAAGGCTATTTCAGAGCTGTTGAAGAAGGGACTAAGAAAGAATCATGGCTCTACAAATGAATACTTATGATATGATTATTTTTCTTTATAGCGTGGCTGTAAAGAACAGAAATGGAAATGATTTTCCCCACATCTCAGCATTCTCCCGGCATCCAAAGAACTTAGAGCCAGCTTCATTACAAGAAGAGACTTTGATACTTTTAAAGAGAGTTTGATTTTATAAAGTTTAAGAAAAAATTGTGTAGACTTGGAAAAAGCCAGAATGCTATGACATGTAAGCCTTCTGAGAAAAAAATAAGATGTGTAAAATATTAGTGTGCTCATAGGACTCTAAGCACAGTCGCATTACAGGATAGGTGTATTGCAAGAAGAGAACTGGACTACAGACTCTATGAATAATTTATTTTCCCAATTACTTCCTAGATGAAATTAGAGACCATAAAAGAAGAAGATTGTTAAAGCTGAAAGGGGATGTTCAAATAATTTGTTGTAAATGCTTTATTTTGTACTTGAAGAGAAAAAAATTCAAAAAGGCAAGGTGACAGTGAGCTGTTCAAAGGACTCCAGCAGCAAAAACCAAAATGGAAGCTGGCTTTGCTGACTCTTAGGAACCCTGATTTTTAACTAAATAAGTATGGACTCTGTACAATGCCCCATCAGTACTTACTGGTCTGTTTTCACATAACAGGATTGCTTGTACAGTTCTGTGACATGTTATTTTCTAAATTTAATTTGTTTTTACATGTCACTGGGGTTGACTGCCAATCAGATGATTCATAGGGTTAGTTTTGATTTTGCAAATACTTGTGAAAATACAAATAAAAATATGTGGTTAGAATCTTAATGACATTTGCATTGAAAAGTGAAAAGAAAAAGTGGAAGAAATAGTATGCCCATATATTTGGGGCAACACCATTCTCAAGTCCATCTTTGAGGGCAAAAAAAATTCAAATTGCTTCTTGGGAGAAGAGATGGCAAATTTTGGGGATGGAATGAAGATGGTTTCTTTCTAGCATTTGCACCTTTAATGGAGTATATTTTGTTATTGTTGTGGTGAATATGTCATAACACAATGAATTAAAACATAATTCTAATGCTTAGTACGATTTAACAAGTTCTATATTGCCTTCCTTCCTTCCCGAGCCTATTTGTTAAATAATATGTCCCAGATACTGTGCTAACTGCCTGAAAAACAAGGTTTAATCTCTACTTTTAAGAAATTTCCTATAATAGGAGTCCAGCACAGAAAACAAACAAAAAAAGAGGCAATAATTTCTTTGCCGTATGCACCAAGAAAGTTCAAGGGAAATTTTTCAAAATAGTGTCTAGAGGTAGAAAAAGTAAGTAGTGTTAAGTCATTCTGGCTATATTATACTAAGTTAGTCACAAGTAAGCCATTGGCCTTTATTCTTTCACTGTTACAGAAGATCTGAGGTACATGTCTACTTCATTCAGCATACCTACAAGAAATCATTTTATGTATTTGTAATTTAATTAGTGTTTAATAGCTTCAGCTTAATATCTGGCTATATGGAAGATTTATATAATATCATGAATTTGCACATTGAACAAGTATTTGTGATAATATTCTAACACCTAATCCCACAGAAAGAAACAAAGATCTGATAGACAAGATTTGGGAAATTAAGAATTATGGTTTTAAGATTAGATCCTAGAAAATAAGGCATGAAGGAGAAAATTTATTTGAATTTATCTGTGAATTCCTTTTCCTCTTTCCCCTCCCCTCCACAGCACTTGCTGTATTTCAATTTTCTTCCCTCATTCCTCTGTCAGTCTAAGAGCTAACTCATCTACAATTTCACACTGAAAACACCAACTGGAAAAGAACCATCGAATTCCAAATGATAGCATCTGTGACTTGTTCCTCTAGGTCTCAAGACTTGAAAATATTGACTTCTTCATGTTGTCTCTGATCCTCAAGATCCAGATTGCCTAGAGTCAATTGCAAGATTATGCATAGAAAATTAAAGAAGTATGCACCAGTCAAAGAATGAGGGGGCAGTAATAGGATGGATAAGCAATCATTTATGAGTAAATTAAACCACATCAAAATTAAGCTCAACTATGTACTATTATGAAATGTATCCTCCTCATCGTAACATACCTTCTCCCAGTGAGTTTAAGCTAGTTTTAAAAGGCAATCAATACTTTTTCAATAACTGTTTCTGTACTTTAGAATATGTCAGTAATCACCATAACTTATGAAGATGACATTATGCAGGTTTTCCATGCACTGCCTACCTAAACATTGTTGGAAAGAGAACATTTTCAAAGTGTAAACCATGATGCCTTTGATCAAGCAGGGCCCTTATTCTGCACCTGCTCTGTCTATGATGGTATGTGATTAAAATGGAATAGTAGGTTATTCAAAGAAACTCATTGGATGGTGAAATTAAAAGAATGAGTCCACTAATGAATCAATCAAAGGACAAAGATAGAATGGGTAAGGTAGAATTATTTTGTGTACTGTATGATATATAGATAATATGACAGTTAAAGCTTTTATAAAAAATAATTTTGCCTGTGAAACAGATATCTATTAAGAAGCTATGTTAGTCACTTTACATATGTAGTCTAATTGCATCTTCACAATAGCCCATTCACAGAAGAGACTGAAGCAGAGAAAGTTGCAGCACATGTATTATTCACTAAGATTTCCTATCCAAAGCCCATATTTTTTCACCTAGTCAATGCACACTCTATGAACAAAATACCTGACAAACTACATCAACAACGACAAAAAAAATCAAATGAGAACTCGAAGGTCTAGAACAAATTCACAGAATGCTTTAACTTTTATTACAATTACATTATAGCTATGCCCCACACACTTTTTCAGCTTCCTCCTTTTCTCTAGTTATATTAGTGAGCACCCAATTAAAAATGACAGGAACCACAGTTCTAATTAACTTAAGTCCAAAATTCTTAAGTATCTGGAAAACCAAGTGTACCTCACTTTATGCCTACATAAATCACAAGACCTTGACAACCAGAGACGAGCTAATTTCTTTCTTCTGCATTTCTTTTATTGGTTGGCTTTCATGCTCCATTCTGGTGATATGATAGTTTGTAGAGCTCTAGGCTTCCTTGCTATATCCAGATGTGAAGAAGATATTGCATATTCACTATTCTAAAAATATCAGATTTGATTTACAATGGCTTGAAGTAAGAATAAGCCAACACCTGAACCAGTCCTCCTGGCTAAGAGGTATAATTTTCAGCTTGCCAGCCTGGGCTCACATTATAATTCCTGAACCTGGAAATAGAGCCAGTGATACTACATTCATATGGTAGTGAGAGTATGATTCTCCCAAGAGAAATAAGAATGTTATAGTCAGTGGGGGAAGTGGAAACAACATGAATTGGGAAGAAAGAATAAATACTTATTATCTTAAAAACTCTGTGTAGGAGATAAGGAGATTGCTCAGTGGGTAAACTGTTATGCAAGCATGAGAATACAAATTTGAATCCCAAACGTCTATTAAAAAGTAGGAATAGCTATATACATCTGTACCCAGTGCTGGGGGAAAGGGGAAGAAAATAGATTCCTAGGCTTAGTAGCCACCTAGGGTAGCAATTTTGGTAGGTTCTAGATTCACTRAGTAGCCAAAGCAGAAGGTGAAGGATCCAGGAAGCTAGTTTAGCAGGTAACAACACTTGCTTCAAAATTTGACAACCTGAACTGACTCCTTAGAACTTACATGGTGAAGGGATAGAAGAGACACCAACAAATTGAATGAATTATTCTCTGACCTCCACGTGTCCTTTCCTCTAAACAGATAAAATTAAAATGTAGTTTTTCTAAAATTTCTATAAAATTAATATGGAGAATGATTGAAGAAGACACCCAATATTGACCTCTGTATTCACATGAACATGTGTATACCTCCACACACAATTCACCCCACACATGAATGAATATATATATGTGTATATATATATATATGTATATATATATATATATATATATATCACAGCCTCACTAACACATTCACACAAAATCTCTGAACATGTACAAAAATATAGATGCATGACAGTAACAAGTACATAAAGATTGATTTAAAACTAGTTAGTCTTTGAATATAAATATATCATGCTTTTTGTATGTCCATCATACATGATGGTTTAAAACCACCGTTCAATCTTGTTAAAGGCACAATTAACCAGGAACAGAAAACAGACTGAAAAAGACAGAGCTCACAAGTCCCAACTGCAATCAATGGGCATTCTGGGTCACCATGGTAATAAAATAGAGTCTAACTCCAACACTTGCTGTCCTTTGTCGGCTGTTGTGAAAGTAGAATTTTCTAGTACCATCCTTTACACAGAGCTCAGAACTGATACATTTGTCCAGGGAATCAGGAAGCACTTCAGACTTCTCTGGGGTCTGAAATTAGGCAGGCTTTTCCAGCATGATAATGTGTGTACATTTATGTTATAAAATAGTCTTGAGGTTAAGTGACACACTTCATAAGTAAGTAGTATTTTTGAATGCCAAAGGTTTTGTTTTCTTTTGTTTTCAATAACTTTCAAGCATCATATCTTGAAATTTCTATTGAACATATTTTTGTAAATAATTAAAGAGTTTCATTTGGTAATCAGCCATAAACTGACAATAATACCAAGTAAAAATTCCTAACAACATTGAAATGAAACAAACTGCTCAAAAACTAGTACAAAAGTGAGTCGCTTTGACTCATAGCTCAATAGATAATAGCAAAGACAAGAAAGAAACAGTAATCGTGGATGCACACCCAAATGCTAGGAAACATACTTAGTGTAGAATCCATGAGGTGTAGTTAAGCTGCTCCAGCAGATGAATCCTGAGTTCCAAGAGATTTAAAACAACTGCAGCTCATTGTTAGTTATGTTAAGGCCTAAACAGGTTTCTTCTTTACTGATAAATGGCCCTCTTGAAGGCAGAGATTCTAAGACCCAGACTGCTCAACTATCAAAAGTCAAACATACTGAATTTGTAACCAACAGAAGGTTCAATGATTTAGTGGTATTCTGTATTTTGTATTCTTCTACCTCCTTATTGAGTCCAATGTAGGAAGACATGGCGGATTGTCTGGAGTAGATCTTTAATGGACTGGGCCAAGAGGGGACATTTTACTTTTATGCAGAATCAAACAGAGCTGTGTGGTTAGAGTGGGAGGCAGGGAACTGTTCTTACAGCGTGTGTGGTTTTAGAGGAATGCATACACCTGGCTGACACATCCTACACCAAAAACCCATAATGATAACCTGTTTTCCTGGTCTGGTTTCTTATGTCAATACAACTTAGTAATTACGATTTTAAGATTTTAATTGTACAGATAATAGAAGTATTTTAGAGTGGGGAAATATTGCTTAAAACTTGATCCCTCCCCCCMMAAAAAAACTATTAACATTTCATGAAGCCTATTTTGAGAAATATAATTTTCTGCCACTTTTTGGTAAATACATGTAGAATATGTAGAATTGTTATACATAGAGAGGCATAGTTGATAGTCCAGGGTCTCTTGAGTTTCTCACAGTAAATTATTCGGTCCCATTAAAACATCGTTAGTCTCTGGTAATATCCTACTCACCTATTAAAACTCCTACCAT
Organism: Apodemus speciosus; assembly: GCA_002335545.1. Classification (NCBI taxonomy): domain Eukaryota; kingdom Metazoa; phylum Chordata; class Mammalia; order Rodentia; family Muridae; genus Apodemus; species Apodemus speciosus. Next base: position 149,755 of record BDUI01001359.1, read on the forward strand.
CTCTCCACATACTAACAAAATTTCAACCCAGTTTTCTGAGGGGGGCATAACATACTCAAAAACCACCACGAGGGAAAATGCTAAATGAGCTTCATCATTTAGGCAGAATAGAAGAAATTTTAAAAACTAAAGCTAATCTATCTGTAGCCACTTTCCTTATCTCTCATAACCTCTGTAAAATACGATGTGGGTCAGCAGGGTCGACTGTATCTACAGACCTAAGCAAAGCTCAGCTATCATCCGGATCTCATTAGCTTGTGTCTAGGTGAGATGATCAATTACAGATTCCCTGATTCTGTGCGGAAAGAACTTCATCATCACCAATAGCTCTCCAAGATGTCATGCCAGGTCTGACAGTGTTCTACATGAAAGATAGGGTGTGCAGATTGGAACAGATTGATGAGTCCTTATTTCCTAATTTCCAATAATACCTCTAAATCATGATCTACATAGCAACACTGGAAGAAAAGAGAAAGAAGAAAGTCATTTACTATCTGTATTGAAGGCATGTGATTATCTCAGTCTACAGGAGTGTCTTTCATACGCAAGTGGTCATCATCTAACTTAAGCCCCAAAAGAAAGCAGCAACACATATAATAGAAAGTGGAATGAAGGTGATGTCATTGTGTTCAATGCTACCTCCAATATAGCCCTGGTCAAGTCTCTCTATCCCTCTGTGGCTTTTCTCAATTGCAATGTAAGCTAACAAGTCCCACTCCCCAGCTTTGCTGCAGCATTAGCTGTATATATAAGAGTTTTGCTGAATGGAAACCATTGGAGGGCTTATATATTTAGAAAATATAAATGTATTTAATAAGGAGAAGAATCCCAATATTGCATAAGTAAACCATTTCTTTTGTTTCCTGGCATTTCTTCTCCAAACCATCTTGGCCTTAATAAATACATTGAAGTGGTTTTGAGCAGGGCTTATGCTTATGAGAATGGCTCTCCGGTGCAACCCGGATGACCTTGAACCAGCTCTTCATCCTCCTAGCGACTTTAGACTCCCTGTGAGAAGTGGAGAAAATAACCCGTTCTTCATAAAGCAATTACAAGATTAAATGAGATAGCATATGCAAAGAGCTTCTCATAGCGCCTGGAACATAGTAAGTGCTAATAATTTATTGGGCCTATTATTAAAGAAAGGTATTAGATGCTATTTATCTTGGGCTTTCTTCTCCCAGCTTCCCACCCTGCTTAAGTCTCTAAGGTTAACAGAAATCTTTGGATCACTGTGTTTCAAGGGGAAAGTGGGAATCTGTGTTGAGACTGCTCTTTTGGTTGCACAGTGGCGTCGAGTGGCCCTAACTTAACGAAAATCACTTTCAACTATTTGGCATGCAGTTTACCTCGCATCAAAGATTTTCCTTTGGAAAGTTTCACGTTGCACCTGTAAAATGTCCTTCTTGTAGCTATTGGACTCAGATATCATCTCAAAGTTATCTCTCATTGTTGTACATCCTGGAACAAGACATCTGTTAGGAAAAAAGAAATTTCTTCAAGAATTTGTAGAAATGACATCTTTCCCCAAATGGATCAAGAAGGACCAAGACATATGCTACACCAGCTGAGGAGAAACATACGTGAGTGTAAGTCTTGGATTCCTTCAATGGGGTCCATTTGTCAATAATGTAGAGCCAAGGGATTGTCTTCCATTTAGAAGGAAGTGCAGTCGTCCCATATAATTTTTGAAAACTATGACTATCTTGGACATTTGCCTTTCCTCACATTGGATAAAAACAGGGGTACTAAAATATATTCCTGGTGATCAAAAATTTACATGTATGTCAGCCTAAGTAAAAGAAACTATTCAGTTTCATTATTGGGGGAGAGAGTACAGTAGAACATGAWAATAAAATAAAATAAAATAAACCCCACAACATCAGCACAGCTGAATGGAGCCACTGCCTGCTCCTGCCCACATTAGCATATGAAAATGTCAGGTTGGTATTATTCCTTCTGGTTATTGAATGGAAAGCCTGAAATCTGATTTCAGGTGAAACTACCAATTGTCAAATGTTAGCTAGAAAACAAAAGGTGAAACATATTTGAGTTAACAAAAATGTAACCACAGACCAAGCAGCAGGCTTTGTGATGGCTGACAGGGACAAGGACCCTTTGCAGAAGTTAACAGGTTACGAAGTGATTTTCCCAAGATTCTATTGGGGTTACCAAAGGGGAAGATAGGTGTGGATCTCCTGACCATCCCAAACCAGGAAGACCAATCTGTGTTTTCAGACCCAAAGCAGTTACAATATTGTTCATAGAATGCATGGAAACAGAACAGAGCATTTAAATGCATGTGGCTTTCTTATTTCTGCCTCTCTCGACACACATACTTTGTCTCAAGAAGTTCCTCATTTCCTCGTATATTACAGAGGATATAACTCTGCCTGTCTCACTTTCTTAGTGTGATGATAATTCTCCAACTCAGGAAAAGCAGCCTTCTCCTTGGTAGCTAATGTCTTTGTAGATTAAAGGAAATAAACTGCAGTCAGTATGCAAAGTGGTTTGACATGCAAAGGATGGTTGTATCATTCAGATCAATGTTTCTACAGCATATATCCATAACAAGTGTGTATATGTTCAACCTCCTAGCTTGCCTCATTGCTAATGCACATAGTGAATTTTAACATTTTAGTCAAAATACTAATCTGCATATAGTATAATGTTGCAGAAATGCTCATTGAGGTACAGATCAGGGTATCCGTGCCAAATACTAATGAAAAGGAATGGTTTTGGACATAATGCATCTAATTTCCTCAGCCTCTCATGCCCTGATGCTCCACAGGCATAAACTGAAAAGATTACTTGTGGTTACCTGGTGAGTTAATGCCACCCAACCAAAAGCTGGATGACAGCAGGTGCTGAAGAGCAAATTAGTAGGTAGTGGAAAATAGTGATTAAAACCCGAAGTTGGCCTTCTTGCATCCATAATTATATTTATTCAGTGCTTCCCTGCATTTAGATGAAATAATTCTCTCTCTTACTGTTTCTGCTCTCTCTCTCACACTCTGTCTCATTCTCTCACTCTCTCCTTCTCATATCTGTTTCTGCATCCACCTCTTACTCCTCTTCTCTCCTCACTCCAACCCTTTCACCTTTGTATCCTTCTCTTCTTTCCTCTCCTTACTCCTCCTTTCTTATGCTATTTCTACTGTTATGCTACAGATGAATTTTGGTATGGCATCTACTTATTATTAGTGTGGAAACCAAGAAAGAAAGTGCTAGATTGGAACCTTTGTCTCTAGGTTAGGTGTCGAAAATCAAGGTGGTCTCTTCACATCCAAGGTTATTGATCAACATCCCTGAGGAATCTAAGACTTTCTGGAAGGGAGGCTCATTTTTTAAGATTTATTTATTTATTTATTTATTTATTTATTTATTTATTATATGTAAGTACACTGTAGCTGTCTTCTGACACTCTACAAGAGGGCATCAGATCTTATTACTGATGGTTGTGAGCCACCATGTGGTTGCTTGGATTTGAACTCAGGACCTTCAGAAGATCAGTCAGTGCTCTCAACTGCCGAGCCATTTCTCCAGCCCGGAARACTCATTCTTACCCTGAGAAAACATCTAAGGATCTAAAGTAAGGGGGAGTTGCAGTGTTGATCTGTCTTGCATTTGTTAAAATGGTGGCAGACCTCCTGCTAATGCCTGATCTTTGGGCAGACTGAAGCATCTTAAATGTGTGTATGTAAGATGAAAAGTGATAGACTCCAATTGATAAGAGCTATCACTAGTGTGACCACTCAATTCCCTCAGTGTGACTGTGAACTGAGTTCTTACTACCCTGCAAGTATATGAAGGTGAAAGGGCTGGAGAGAGAAGAGGAGTGGCCTCCCTTGTTTATGTGAATGCAAACTCTTGAAATATGGGATACCTGCCTAATTTTCCAGCCATCCTTAAAACATACAAAACTAAGAACCAGCACATAAAGAGTACTGACTACTTTATGAAAGAACTCTCTAAAGGCCTCCTAAATCTTCTTAGGCCCCAGTGATTGCTATGACCCTTTCTGAGCTGAAGACACTGAGACTTAAATATACTAAGTGTTGTCTCTAAGATCACACAAGTAGTAAATGGCATCAAGGGGTTTGTATCTAGACTGGCTGTCTTACAAAGCCTTGGTTATGTTGAATGTATAATGGAAGTCCCACCTTCTTTTGAGCTTCAGTCACCATTCAATAAAGCAGCTGTACCGTCGAGGGAACAGTTTGCAACTGCAAGCAGCTGTTTCAAAAGACAACTTTTGTAACTGGTTTATTGAYCAACACCAGCACAGACTGCGAAAGAATCTGGCTTTGTTTCTTATCCTGGCCTTCTTGAAAACTTATTTAGTGGTCCTCTCTTCATATCACTCTTAAATGAAAATTCGGATAAGACTCCGGGCACAAAGATATTTTACCTGGTTAATTAGGCTAACTTGGTATCTTGTTTGAAGCCCTGAATCTAATTTCATATTAAGTGTCCTCTCCTCTAACTTCAGCATGAGAAGCAGGCAGAGTGAGAAGGGACAGGAACATTCTAAATAGCACTACTGAACAAGACCTCCCCAAACCCCAAGTTACGGTCCCCTCTCAGGAACTGCACAGCTGTACAGACAGGAAGGGCCACGCCCCTCTGTCTCCTTACTCTGCAGCAGGACTTGGTTAGCATTCATTCACCTGCTTCATTTTCCAGCTGCTAATTAATATGGTGCTTTAGCTTTCCCAAGCATCAGATGGAAATGGGGCAATTACATCACCTAAATATAAGAAATATATTTTAAATCTCTCATGTAGCCCCCTAATTAAGTTTGGAATTGGCGACAAGTATCACCAAAGTGGGGCATGTGGTTTCAGACAGATCACCTGTTTGCACAAAAATCATGGGGTTGTTTCCTGATTCTGGCCCACTATTTTATTGCTGCTGATAACCATGATCACGGAGAACAGTCTAAGAATCGTGCAGGTGTTACTTAGCATCTGACTGCTACCACAAAACAACTGCACTAAAAAGGAAAGTTTTATTCAGGCTCATGGCTTTGGGGGGTTTTAGTCCCTGGTCATTTAGTCCAGTTCAACTTGGCCTGTGGCCAAGCAAAACATTATGATGGAGAGAATGTAGCAGCGCAATCTTCTCAACTTGGGATGGCCAAGAAATTTTTTAAAAAGGTGCCTCATTTTCCTATTTGAGGACATATCTTCAATGCCCTAAAGCCTCATACCAAACCCCACCTCTCACAAGTGTCACCTCTTTTCCAATCTGCTAAGCTGAGGACCGTCTAATACATGGGCCTTTAGGCAGTGATCTCCATCCAAACATTAGCAAATAGATACCTTTTTTGGTAATTCTATATCCAAGTGAGGTCTTCTCAAGCTTATTTTCTTGTCATACTGTATTAGCCAAGTTCTCTAGAGGAATATAACTGAGAAAATATATATTCTATTCATGAGATCACCATGTATAATGTGGTCCAGGTAATCCAACAAGGACTGTCTCACAATAAAGAATCTGCGAATCTAATCATTTGTCATTTATGAGGCTAGATATCTCTGTGGTACCAATCTAGCATGAAAGGCGTGGAAGACCTATAAAGAGCTGCTAGTCTTTTAATCAATGGTGTAATCCCATCGCAATTGGTTCTAATATTGGTGAAGGAATGTCTCAGCCACTGAATTGATGAATTTGCTAGCAAAAGTGAAGGCAAGTAGTCAAAAAGGAAAGTTTTTTTCTGCCATTTTTTAAATCTGGTTTCTCACTAGAGGGTGTCACCCGCATTTAGGTCTTCCTTGTTCAAATAATCTGATCAAAAAAATTCCTAACAAGATTACCCAATGTCTTTTATTACAGTTGATTCCAGATTCAGTCAATTTGRCAGTCACAATTAGCTCTCAAAACACAGTATCTTGTTAGTTATAGAAGTGACAGAACAAACCTTCTAATACCTTTGCAGATCTATTCATAGTAGACAGGTGATAATATATTATCATAATATTTTCTACACTGTTACCATATTTATTATTTTAATGAATGTATAATATTTTACTATTACTGTACACATTTACCGATATGTGTCCTATGGCTAGAAGGTTAGTCAGACTTTTCTTCATTGTGAAAAATACCTAGCCAATGCAACAGAAAGAAAGTCTGGCCCACCATAGCAGGAAAGATATAGCAGAGCAAAGCAATTAACACCTGCTTGTCAGGAAAGGCAGACCCTACCTGGTATGCTAGGGGGCATTCAATCTTTCAGACCCTTAGCCTGTGGGATACCACCCTATTCAAATCTTCCATCCTTAGATAATCCTTTTAGGAAAGGACATTAGACACACCCTGACATGAAACTGACTAATCAGCTAGGTGTTTCTCAAGCCAGTCATGTTATGTTCAATAGTAACCATCACATTTTTATGTTGCGGAAAATATTTAAAAAGATCCTGCCGTCTCTCCTGCCCCATCAGACCGCAACGCCATGACCCAGTGGGGTCCAGCTCAGCATGTTCTCACCACCGAGCTGTTGTCACCCAGCTAGCTCCCACAGCATCCCAGCTGTTACCTCTCTGCCATAAACCCCTGTAATCGGCAGACCCACATTCCAGTAACCAAGTAAATCAAAACTCTTAATTAATTA
>BDUI01001359.1:163685-173994 GCA_002335545.1 Apodemus speciosus
ACATATACATATATGCACATATATACACATTTACACATATATACATGTGTACACACACACACACACACACACACACATGTGAGTGGGGGCACCTGTCACTGTACTCTGAGTTTGAAATAATAACTGTCCCCATACCTTTCTCCATCCTGGGACTAGGGTAGCCATGTTTGCTTGTTTGATTTTTTTAAAGACTTTTTTATTTTTAAAAGACATATTTTTATGCGTATGAGTGTTTRCCATATGCATGCTTAGTGCCCATGCAGGCAAGAAGAGGGCATTAGGCACCCTGAAAATGGAATTGTAATCTGCCAACTAAGTGCTAGGGGAATGAATTCAGATCCTCCACTATAAAAGCAAGTGTTTGTAAACTCTTGAGGGATCTTTCCGGTCCCAATTGTTTCAACTTTCACTCTCAGGTGCTTAACTGAGTTATCATTCCAACATGAATGGACCAGTCAATTGGAAAGAAAGAAATAGTATGGAATTTTCAGTTTCACGTACCTGTTATCAAAAATTATAGCAGAATCTGAAAGAGCTTACTTGCAGAAGTAAATGATTAGTGGTACAATAGATTATGCTCTGCTACTAACTGGTTTATTTCTTCTTTGGCTATTTCATTTAGAGTAATTTGAAAGTGGACTCCTTCTTCCCATGCTACATATGGCTGTAGATCCTGTGTGCATGAGAAGAAAGCATAGCCATAGCTACAGCAAGCTGTATCGCATGCCCAGGGCCCTCTTGTTTGCTTATTTATCACAACCACTGACGAAGAGTGGCACAGACACCACCATCTGTTACAGAGAGTACCTTGAGCCAAAGAGAGGTCAAGTGGCTCAGGAAAGAGCACACAGTGAGGGAGGGAGAACAGGGGTGAAGCTTGTAACTCCTGACTCTCAACACTCACCACCACTAAGCCCTACTAATAATGTCACCTTTTGAATAAAATATCTCAAGAGACCAGAGGGTGAAACTGATCTAAAACACCAAAATTTAATTCTTTCCATGCCCCCAAGCAGACCATCTTGTTCAGTTGGCAACATCATAGCTGCTCTGAACAGCATCTTGTGCCCCATGAATTATACCTGTCTTTATGAACTTAGAGAATCAACCATTATAAATGGGGGCTCAGGGCCAGTAACCTGCTGTGCCACAATCCAGTGAACTAGAAACATTAACATACCGAAGCATACTGCCCCTAGACTTAGCTAGCTGGGCCTTGGAGATGTGTTTCATATGGCAATATTCTCTCTCCAGACTCTTACTGTCTCTGATTTAAATTGCCTTTACTTTGCTTTTAGCTTGTTTTTCGCTTCAATGTAAATTAGAGCCCAGAGGTTCCAAGAAAAGAGCCAACATACAAAGTTTGAAAGGACATACTTGTTGAGGTCTCACCCTCTGGTTTCTGAATACGTGGATAATTTGGAAATAAAGACTTAACAGAGATAAGGAAGCAAAAATGAGGTGATTGGTGTAGACCCCAATATCTTATGACCAGTGTTCCTTTAAGAAGAGGTCAGAGCACTGACACACACAGAGGGGAATGTTTGTGAACATCCAGAAGACAGCAGTCACCTAGAAGCCAAGGAGAGAATCTCCAACAGAAACCAACACCTCTGGCCTTGTGATCACAGATGTCCAACTTTTGGACTCGTGGGAAAAGAAACAACCAGTCTGTGGCATTTTGTTAGGACTCCCTGAATGAATTTAATAATTTCCATATGATATTTGTTGCTATACATCAACTATTGCCTTGAAGAACTGAAGGTATTTAATTGTTACCCAGGGACTACCTATTATATGTCAGTTTCTGCCCAGATGTTAGATATAGAGGAAGAACAAGTCATAATTAAACCCTTAGAAGACTTCTGAGCCTAAGGGGGAGACAAACAAAGAGATTAGCCCAGTGTGATAGAATTAGCAACAGGATGCCAGCCAGCATACCCAATGTGCTATGGAGCAAAATATACACCCCAAACATGTAGGCAGAAACAAGGATTGGCAGAGCTCCCAGGAGATATGTTTAAGAATGAATAGGAATGAACTAAAAATGAAGGGCTCTCCCATGAAACAAGGTGCCACTCACGAAAAGGTATGAATTCCTGGAGGACCCGGTATTAAGAAGGCAGTGGTGCCTGGCATGGCTGAAGCATCTGATAAGAATGGTTTCAAGAGGGAAAAGAGAGAGCAAGCAGAGGAGAGACACGGTGCTTAGTAGACCATGGTATCATGTAAGTACAAGCAGCCAAGCTGCCATGCTCAGTGTGACTCCTCTGCTGGAACTTGATTAGAACACGTGGAAGAGTGAAGAAACCCCAAAAAGCCTATCATAAAACAAGCGACTGAGTCTCACTCAAAAGTGAAGTATTGATCAATCGACAATGGCTCTAAGGTTGTTGATACTCTGTCTATTTCAGGAAAACTCATCTCCTCCAAAAATGCTTGGCTATGGCTCCTGAACCAGAGATTTTGCATTACTTGGTCTTGGATTTATCTCATAAGTGCCTAAATACAAGTCTTCTCTCCTCCAACTCCTCCCTCTGCGCTATAGTTCCAAGGGACTGCTTCTTAACTTCTTAACTTACTCAAGGATGGCTCCACTCAGTAGACTTCAATATAACTCTATTTTTCTATGACACTATTACTATGTTTCTCTTGATTCCCAAATTCCAGAAAACTTGAATAAGTCAAGAAATCACAAACCAATGTAGATAATATCAAGAATGTTTGCTTTCCACAGTTGTCTACACTCACTAGAGTATGTTTCTGGTCAACGATTCATCCCTCAGTCTTATCCAATCAGCTTTGATTAGTAAGAAGGCCATTGTCATAGCAAATAGGGCTCAAAAAAATAATTATATTGAATTGCTAGAAGAAAGCTGTGATAGTAGCAAGAAAATAAAATTCGATAATTTCAACTGGATGATATCAAAGAGACATTTACATTTTTCAGAAGAAATATCAAATGTAAGTTCTTGCTCTAAGAAGACCACTTTTAAATGGTTTTACCTAAAAATAAGGATTTTGTTCTGAACCTGTTCTGATAACCTACCCTACATCCAAGGAATAGGCCGATTGACATCTATAGTAATGCTGACAAGATGGCGGAAGGTTTTAAATATGCTAAACCAATATATAACAGTTAGTCAACAAGTAAATGTGGAATTTATAGAAATCACAGAACATGGAAATTTTCATTATTACAGGACTTCTGACTCAATGGACTTTAGAGCCATTTGCCAGAATAGAGAATATAAGAAAAAGAAAGATTCTGGGCAGTTGATTCTGTTGAATTTTAGACAAAATCTTAATGATGGCAGGTAATATTTTTACAGCTGCTATAGCTAATTCTCCAAATCTCAGAAGCCTAACACCATGAATATAGTTCTTGCACAGTTGGCATTAATAGGTTTGGAATGTGGGCATAAGGAAGTTGCTCTACCTCATGTAGTCATCTAGAGACAGCCATCTTTAACATGTATCACCAAGGACACTATGCAGTATCCAGAACTAGATAGGGAAAGCAAAGATGCAGAAAGCATGTATACTCTTAAGCATCAGTTATAGTCACATTCTTTTAGAAATAACTACTCTAAGTTGATGTTATATTTGAGAAATGACCAGCTGGGGACCAAGAGCAGAGACACAACCACACTTGAGGAACAGGCTAAGATCTGGGATTGAAAGGACTCACTCTCCTGACACCTCTCTCCTCCTTGTTACTTCAGCTACCTGACAAAACCATGATTTTGTAGCCACTAGCCTCATTTTCAGTAGGACCAGGTGCATCAAAAAAGCCTAAATATACATCCCTCTTTGGGTCCAATTACAGATTTCTAGAAGTGTGTTCTGTCTGCTCCAGCATGAGTCATATGTCTCCCTTCTGTCTGTTTAGTTGGGCTGAATCATGCCACAGGAGCTTGTCTCCTGAGTCATATTAAAGCTGTATGGCAGGCTGATGGAGACAAGAGTCAACCCCAAGAGATGCAGGGATTGGTAATTCAGTACCACAGGAGTTATCRGGGCTACAAATAACCAGATAAATAAATAACTGCTGCTATGACTGGTTAAAGTGTGTCAACTGAATCCTTGGAGTAATGTGACTAGCCAAAAGAGAGAAAGCATAGCTGGCTCCCACAAGAACTCTGAAAAATATAAGTATGGTAAATTCTAGGAAAAGAAAGACCAGCCTGCAAGGAAGTTACACCAAAGAACCTATGTCCATGTGATTCCCAGGAAGGAAATGGCCTCTAGAGTGAGGTGTCAAGGACTCCGTCATACAAGTCAGGTCAAATGTGCAGAGAGTAAATGGAGATGAGGAAATAGGAACCATGAGAATAGACWGTAAGTGTTAAAAATAAAATAAAATAAAAGCTAGGCTATAAACACAAGAATGAACACTGAACACATTATGCTAAGTGGGAGAGCCAAATATATAAGCCCACGCAGTCTATGAAATTTCCAGAAGAGGCAAATCTATACAGATGGAAAACAGCCTAGCCATTGCCAGAGTTGAGAGGGGCAGGGCATAGGTAGGAGAGTTAGGCATGGTCACTTAATGCATTTGGGGTTTCTTTGAGGGGGGTAAAAATATTCTACACTGAGATGGTGCTAATGGCGGCAAAAGCCTGTCAGTGTACAAAAAGCCATGGAATTGTACACTTTAAAATGGGATAAAATGGCAAATTTTATGTTATCTGGATTTTACTCCATTTAAAAAAAAACTCAAGCTAGCTTATAAAACCACATAATTCAGCATAACAGTGAGTTGGGGAAAGACTGTCTATTTTAGTAGGTCCAGGAGTTTCTGAATGTGTTGTATGTAGAAGAAAAGACTAAGTGGGGAGTTAGATGTGTGGAAGGAAGGATTACTACGTATGGAGCACTGAATAAATCAGAGCATTTAGAATGCACACAATTAGCCATGGGTTAAATTTAGACTGAAAAGGGATATACTATTCTCCACCAGGTAAGAAAAACTCTTGGAACCTGAGGAAAAGAAGAATGGGCTAAAGTAATCCTTCTAGTTTTCTCTCATAGATTCAAGTATTCAGGCTTTAGGGTTTCAGATCAGAGAATGCTACAGCACCTTAGAGTCAAATCAGCTTACCGCCTCCATTAACGGGGACGATGAAGCAACTTGATCCAAACCATGCAGAGCCTTGCATTTTCCCTCCTTTAATTTCTGAACACACTATCCCTTCTAAGAGGAGTAGAGCCATAGAGGGAAATGCATCCCACCTCCACTACTTATGGGCTGCCCTACCTTGTTCAAGSCACTCCAGAAGCTTTGGGTTTTGTTTTAGCCGTGAGTGAGGTTGAGAAAATTACATCACCTTTCAGTGATGCTCTGTGTTGATGGCAACCACATTGATGACAGCTTTCTCCCCTTTTCATCTTGTACTCCAACCTTGTATTCTGGTTCCCTCCCAAATATGGGGTAGCTGAAATTGGTAGAAATCTAGAAAATGATAGGGAAGGCATTCTTGTACTTTTATTTGACACGCTCTCATGCCAGGGATATAAAAGAAAGCRGCACAACTCAAAATGACTGTAGGGCCCCGGGAATATGATGGCAGAATGATGAAAGAAGGCATGATGGCAGCTGATCTGAGGAAATTAAACGAGAATGAATCTGAGAGGGGAGAAGTCAAGAAGCGATGCCGTATGCATAATGCATCTGAAAGGCACCAAGTGCCACAGGTGACCCACTGGGTAGCACAAAGCCCCTCAGAAGCAGGAGAGTATGCAATTGACTACTCCCAGAGATGGGGCAAGCTTCTGAGATGCAGACCACTGAGAGCTAGAAAGGTGGTAATAGGGACTGGCTGTTCAAAGAACTCCAAAGCCCATCACCCATTATTACAAAGGAGGTCCTGCTGAGACAAGACCTTTCTCTTCCACATCCTTTGGCAGAGCCTGTGAGGCAGGCACTGTCAGTTTAGAACAACAAAATATCAAAGAGATTTATCAAATTAACAACCCAGTCCTCCTAGAAGACTGTGTCCATGGGACACACAACCAGTCAGAACCTAGAAATAACAACCAAAGAAACAAATGGGATAATGGAGGATTTTTACAATGAGCATATTTCTTTCTAAAGAAATATTAATTTCTTTACATTGATTATATGTGTTAAACTGGATATATAGAAGTATAGCAGGGAAACACTGAATATAAAGAAGACACTTATTGCTACTATAAATCTTTAATTATATCTTCTCTAACTATATCAGGGCTTTGCTACTGTAATAAACCAACGGTATCCTAGGAGCTTTAAGAAAAGTAAGTATTAAACTTGGAATGTAGAAGAATCCAAATTTGTATTCACTACATATGCCAGGTGTAAGTTTATTATAGATCTACATCTCCTAATTTCTTCATTAAGCTTAAAAGCCACTCTCCAGAATGTGCATGTTTTTTCTTAGCAGAGGTGGTAAGAGAACAATGGGCTCACAATGGGATGGTCACCAGGAAACTCATTGTTTCCAACCATATTCCATTCAACAAAGCAAACCGCGTGAGGATGCACACAGACAGGGGAGATGGAATTATTTTCAAAGAAGTAACAAAGAAAACACTATAAAAGTGCTCCACAGCTAATACTTCCAGCATGGACGCCTCTGCATGTGTAAGCCGAGAAAGACATTTACMGACGCTGGGCTTGCCTTCTCCTTTTTATTCTATCAGAGACCCCAGCTTATGGGATGGAGCCACCCACCTTTAGGTAGGTATTCTCACCTTAGTTAACTCAAGTGTAGAAATGCCTCACAACCACACTGAGTTTATATCCAAGGTGATCTAGATCCTATCAAATAGGCAATCAACCATCACAGAAGTATTTTGCCTCGGAACTCACTGGCTTTGGAGAATAGTGTTTTAAAACCAAGGAGTAGTCTGATTCATATCATTTATGATAAGCCATACATGACTTAGCTAGCCATCTCTCTGTGAAAGCGACAGGGCACAATACATGTGGTCTTCCTGAATGAATAGGGTTAGTGTAGTGGGTACCAAGAAGTTGGTGATGGAGGAGATGCACTGCACAAAACAACCAGCAGGTAAGAGAAGCATATCTGCTACTCAGTTGCAGATGTTTCTGAGCTGAGGCTCCATCCTACCCAGTTCCCCCATCCCAGTACAACACAGGTCTCGTCCATTCTCTTTTCATTATATAACTCATCTCATGCCATTAGCTTCTAATAAGTTGAAGAATGACCTCCACAGCCAAATACCATAACCTAATTCCTAGTGTCCTAAAAAATCAAAAGTGAATCAGTGGAAACAAGACAGCCACTAAAGTTTGCAGCAATGACTATATTTTACGGTAATTACATCTACCACACCCTCATCAAAGCAGGGCCCGAAGTTGAAGTACTTAGCATAGCCCCATTCACATATGACAAAGAGGCACTGTTTTTTCCTCTTATGCCTGCAATTATTTGCTCAATCCTAGATATAACAAAATATACAAAATAATTCCCCTTAGTGTTTTGGATGTTTGTTTGGTTTGGTTTGGTTTGTTGAACAAAGAAAGCTGCTTTCCTAAACAAGGAGAAAGATAGCTAGCTGAGTGACATAAGACAGACAAATCTGCCAACCACATTGTTGAGAAGATGCCTAAAACCAGCCCAATCACACATGCTTGTCTGAAACATTCTTTAATTAAGAGTCAGAATGACTTCAGCCATTCTGTCCTCCAAACCAATAAGTCTCCTTTGATGGCTCTCCCAGTCTATGACCTATCTTCCATTCTGAAGGGAAATCTCTCCTCTCACCTTTGAGCATCTTGAGATCACTGTTGTTTACTCCTTGCCTCCAGACATTCTGAAAGTCAAATCAGAAATTAAAGTGTATCCGAACTAGGCAGGTGCTGCCTGCCTCAAGACTTGAATGTACTTAAAATTCATCCTTAGGATGTTATACAACTAGGTTTTTTTATAGCACTAAGTACTTTTTTTTTTAAGTTTCTAATTTGGTGTCTTGGGTGTTTTCTTCTTGTTTTTCCCTTTCAAGGGCATATTTCAAGTAGAAAAGTTTGGGACAAAGTGGCTAGCATACTGCCACTCTTATTCACTCAGTGCATAATGTTTCCATAGGGTGTGGCATTCATTGTTCTGGACTATCTCCTAGTACAGTAGAGTTGGGACTTTCAAAGTGGCTTGGTGTATCAAGAATTTGCATAAACAAACACTACATTCCTTCATATTGATAACTGAGCTTATCTGAGTGTGGCTTTCTTTTCTTTTCTCACCATGACATGACTTTAAGGTTCTCTATAGCAGAAAATACTTTTTCTACTACAAGTCAAGAAATTAGACGGTAAAGGCAACTGTGTTAATCCTGTTCTCCCTTCTTTACTGACCTCTTACTGTTTGCTGCCCTGGGCTGTTCCCATTGCTGAGCCCCATGTGACTCAATGCCTACCCCTCCCTCTGTTATTCCAGCAGGATTTTCTCAATTTGTATCCTTAGAGAGATGTGGCCTCCCCTGTGGGAGAGACTTATGTTTTCTCAGTTTTGCTTCATCTAAAAAGCCAAAGGAGCTTCTCTGTAAGCATCTCTTTATGGTCACTGGATCAGTGTCATTTTTCTGTTCCTTGCCAAGACTGCAGATTGGGAGCCTCTTTCAAAGTCACTGTGACCCAGTCCTCTGGCTTCCCTTTGTGGGCCACTGTGATGGACATTGTATCCACCCGATTAACCTGGTGGTGAAATTTTTCAGCAGACCATTTCGAAGTATTCCGGGTTTGGGTTTGTTGTTGTTGTTGTTGTTGTTGTTTTGTTTTGTTTTGTTTTGTTATCATTGTGAAAGGAGAACCACCATATCCCACTGATCCCCATTATCTCCTGCATGGGGCTGGGGGAGATACAACACAAATTATCTCTGTGGAAGTATCTGGTCACTTTGAAAACACTATGACCATTTTGGGTTGAAGGAATGAAAGACCCTAAGACATGTATACCATACTATGTCACTTTTATATATGAGGATATATATTTCAAACCATGTAAATGATGCGAAATAATGTTTTAATTATTTTATACTTTAAAGTAGCTATTATTCATATTACCAAAGAGTGAGTTTCAATAGTCAAATTTTAAAGTACTGACAATCTAGTAATATTAGCAGATGACATGAACAAGACATTCTTAAGAAAAGAAATACAAGGGCTTTTATAAGTAGTTCTGCTATTCATTATGCATCATCTTTAGTAACAAAAACTTCAAGACATCTCAAACAGCCCCCCACTTGCTTAAACAGAGCACAGATCCACTCTACGATAGGATATAAGTGACTTGTGTTTACTATTATGGAAAATGCTGTAAAGCACAGTATTTTAAAGGATACAGAAGATGTTACATGATATTTTTCACTCCCATTTTATTAGGCTAAATATGGAACACCAGGCTTCAAACATGCTAGAAAATCATACCACTGAGTTATACACCTCAGCCCACCATTTCCATAGCATTAGAAAGTATATGAACATGTACCTACATGTGTTTGTAGAAAGAAAATTTCCTGAACTATATTACAAAATGATAAGAGCATTCATGTCAATGGTAGGTTATCTCGATATATGAAACATTGCTGTGTTTTAAACCTGCTAAATCTGTTTGAGTTTTTTTTTTTTTTTAGTTTAACATCCTATACATTTGCAAAGGAAAATGCATTGGGTGAGCTGCATGATAGGAAACGCCTTCCTCTGCAAAGACTAGTTTCCAGACAGCAGACACCCATCTCGAGACCGTGACATCTGTCTGCCACACTGTGTTATTTCACAAGCGTCAGTAGTGCTGAGGTCTCCAACCCGTCCATCTACCAAAGCGCCAGCTCTCAGATTATCAATAGATTCCTTAATTAATTTGCTATTTCTAAGAACATGCTCACTACTGTGCTCCATCCACTTTAGAGTTTGATTTCGCCAGCACAGAGCAGCACAGAGCAAAGATGTTCTTAACCAGAGCACCTGACTTCCCAGCGGATGTGCAGATTAAAGAGAAATCTCAGACAGCTGTACACTATTGCTCAGAGTTGTCCGGTGACCAATTAAACTTTTGGCAGTTGAATGCAGTTTCTTTAATTTGAATAAAAGCCATGATTTAAGCAACCACTTATGCTGAAAATACACCTCTTTCAAGTTCTTATTTTGAACAATTGGTTCTTAACTAAAGAATAATAGTAGGCTGGGAGATAGCTCAGAGCTCAAGAGAACTTGGTATCTCCTGCAAAAGACCCAGTTTCAGTTCCTAACACATAAGAGCTAACGGCCATTCATTAAGTCTACTTCCAGGGACATGGTGTATAT
>BDUI01001360.1:24278-38021 GCA_002335545.1 Apodemus speciosus
TGTAGACCAGGCTGGCCTCGAACTCAGAAATCTGCCTGCCTCTGCCTCCCAAGTGCTGGGATTACAGGCAGGTGTCACCACGCCCGGCTTCCACCAGCACTCTTGCGGCTCCTGTTTATGGTTTCCCTAGAGAGTATCATCACTACCTCCTCCGTCACTCATTAGCATCTCTTTTGCATCCTCATTATGTATGCAGGGAATCTATCTGGGGAGACTGAAAAATCTCTGATGCCAGCATCTGCGCTTGTTTCGTGACCTTTGTGTTCAGTCCTCCTGGGTCTGCCTCACTTCAGAGGCCATGCTTTATGTCCACCTGTCAACATTCCCTTCTGCTTTTAGCTGGACATGCCTCCATTGAGGAGGGAGTCCAAATCCAGATGGAGAGGAGACTCAGGCTAAAACCAAACCCCAACCAACCAAATAAATGAAAAAACACAAAAAAAGAAACGGAGGAATTGAGAATGGCTGAACAGGCATGTACTGACTTTTTCTGGGCAAGCTGAAGGTTATATAAGAGTGTCTGTGTTTAAGCAACTCAAGAACAAAGAGGTCATGGCTCACACAGCGAGAAGCCTTTATAATCCCCCACTCGCCAAGAACCCTGAACATGGCAAACAGTCAGAGACAGGAAGAGGAAGGAGGTCAGCAGCATGACTCTAAGGAACAAGGATCCCGGCGGCTTGAGGACCATCTGGCTGAAGGCAAGTGGCTGCTGACAGGGCAGGCGAGTCAGTCCATCCAAGGGCGGGCGTCCACTTCCCTCTGCTGAGCTGCAAACCACCTGCTCAATGTGGCTGGCTTGGCCCAGCCTGCTCACAACAATTCCCCCAGAGAGAGGCAAGTCAGGACCATAGAGGAGGAACACAAAGGCAGTGAGGGCACCAACACAGCAAAGATGGTAAAGTAGTGTGTGTGTGTGTCTTACTAAGGACAATTTTCCAACACATTTTTAAGTTCTAAACTTCCCTTTCTCTCCTGGGCTCCCTGGGACTCTCCAAATTAAGGTGATGGTTTTTATTATTATTATTATTATTGTTATTATTACTATTATTATTATTAAAAAAGGAATGGGGCCACACTGGGCTGGGGCTCAGGCCAGAGAAGTTTCCTCTTGCAGTAGATGAGAACAAATACGGAGACCCAACTGGACAGTACACAGAGAGTGAGGGACCTTGGAACACTCTGCCCTAAATGGGCTGTCTTCACCAAAGCTCAGGAATGAAGACAAGGAAGCAGAAAGACTGTAAGAGCCAGAGGGGCTGGTGACACCAAAGAAACAGTGTTTCCCAGACAYGACAGGACGGACTGACACGTGAACTCACAGAGACTGTGCGACATGCAGAGGCCTGCACAGGTTCATGCAGATGGCCCCAGAGGCTATCTCCAAGTGACAACTACGTGCAAAGGAAAAACTTGTCTCCAATGGAGTCTAACTGGGTAGGGCATATAAACCACACTTAAGGACAGGCCCTGTGGCCAACATATAACAAACTCAATGGTGATTTTTGTATTTTTTTTTTTTTTTATCTCAGTGGTCTTTTGCTTGTATATTATGGTTCCTGGTTTTCTGTTGAGATGTTTTTGTTTTGTTCTGTTTGTGTGTGTATCTCTGTGTGTATCTCTGTGTGTTTCTTGTGCCTTTTTTTTGGGCCATCCATCCATCCATCCATCCATCCATCATCCATCCATCTATCCATTCGTCTTCTGTTTTGTTTCCTTTTATCTTTTTACATTTGCCTGCATGTTTTCTTTCTTTCTTTCTTTTTTTTTTTTTTTTGGTTTTTCGAGACAGGGTTTCTCTGTGTAGTCCTGGCTGGCCTCGAACTCAGAAATCCGCCTGCCTCTGCCTCCCAAGTGCTGGGATTACAGGCGTGCGCCACCACGCCTGGCTTCGCCTGCATGTTTTCTAAACAGAGATGTCCTGGGGTTGGATGAGTGGGCAGGGTCTGGGTGAAGATGGGGGATGAGAAACCATGACAGGAACAGTGTATGAATTTTTAATAGTTAAAAAAATCTCTCTGTGTGTGAGCGTGTGCACGTGCATGCACAGGCATGCAAGAACACGCACACAAGAAAGCACCGACCCTGGAGCCCACCAGCTGCCTCCCTGGGCTGGTCCGCACTGCGGTGACTGATGAGCTCTACCACATGCAGCTATCACACTGACGCTAAGACACAAACTCAGGTCCTCGCGTCTGAGCAACAGGCACTTTACTGAGTCAATCCCCAGCCTCCGAACTCAATAATACCTTGAATACTGGGGCTGGGGCATGTACTGTTATACATTGCTTGCTAGTTTATTTTTCTGCTACTTTATTTTCTTCAATATACAGTTTTTCCACAGATTCTTACCAACTGGATAGAAGGAATCTTCAAGACAAAATGTTACTTTATTTGAGAGCAGAGCCTCAGTCTGGCTAAAGGGGTTCTTGTGGTTTAGAAGACATGTCTAACAAGATTCCTCATCCAACAGGACTAGAATACATCAATGGAAACAACTGTCTTTCTCTGATTTGAGATGTCAAGCACTGACTGGCTTGCTGGCCTCCCAACTACTGAGATGAAAGAGAAGTGCCACCACACCCAGCTTAGTTGTCTTGATTTTAAAAATAAGATTCATGTTTGCGGTTTGAGACTGTGTTACTTGCGTCTGTGTCCCTAAATCCGATGCTTTTTTTTTTTTTTTTTCCTTTTCAAAACACCACTCAGGGCTTTTAACTCTCACCACAGCGAGAGTTCTTTTTTTTTGTTTGTTTGTTTGTTTTTTGTTTTGTTTTGTTTTGTTTTTTTCAGGACAGGACTTCTCTGTGTAGTCCTGGCTGTCCTGGAACTCACTCTGTAGACCAGGCCAGCCTCGAACTCGGAAATCCACCTGCCTCTGCCTCCCAAGTGCTGGGATTAAAGGCGTGCACCACCAACGCCCGGCTATATATTACATCTTTTGTTTTGTTTTGTTTTGTTTTATTTTCAAGACAGGGTTTCTCTGTGTAGTCCTGACTGTCCTGGAACTCACTCTGTAGACAGCGGAAGTTCTTAAATACGTCTTTTTTGAAAAATAAAATTCTGTTTACTAGATATGACAAACTGAATTTCTTTCTCCTAACAGCTATCCTAAACATCTTTACTATCAGATGAGTCAGAAATCCAGAAAGGCAGTGCACAGTTAAAGGTAAAGGAAATTATGGTAATGGCTGACCCTCTGGAATCATCTCCGCAGCTCTCCAAGGTTGGCATTCCCTCTCACCAGCTATTCAGAAAGCACAGCCTTGGGGCAAAAGGGAACTAGAAGCTCTAGTGGTAGAGACAAGATGCAGGCTTCCTCGAGGACGGATGACAGAATATCTAACATCCTGGGTCTGTCTGGGCCCTCCCTATC
Source organism: Apodemus speciosus (assembly GCA_002335545.1). Classification (NCBI taxonomy): domain Eukaryota; kingdom Metazoa; phylum Chordata; class Mammalia; order Rodentia; family Muridae; genus Apodemus; species Apodemus speciosus. The sequence continues at coordinate 27,655 of BDUI01001360.1, forward strand.
TCTTATGGGATCACTGCAGCGACTTTTAAACGGAGGTTGTCAATGGATGGCTGGATGAGGAAAATGAGACATAAATACAATGTGTAAATCTACCTGTATTAACAACAGTAACAATAATAATGATAACAATAATAATAATACTTTGTGATGACAYGGGCAGATAACATGGGTAGATGAGTTAGGTATTCAAAGTACAATATCACATGGTTTCACTTAACCATGGATTCTAAAAAACTTTACTCCACAGAAGCGGGAAGTACAATGGTGCTTACTAGGGGAAGGGGTGGTGGACCAGAGCGGGTGCAGGCAAGGGCTCCAACATTTCAGCTAAACTGGGCAAATAAGGGTAAGACACATACAATTACACTACAACTAAAAGCAAAGCTTGTAGTCTTGAAAATATCTAAGAGGTTGTTTTTTATTTGTTTGTTTGTTGTTTGTATCATGTGTTGAGTTAGGATATTGTTATATAGCCTAGGTTAGCCTAGGTTAGCTTGGAGCTCTTATGTAGCCCAACTAGCCTTAAACTCACTATTTTTGTCCTCGGCCTCAATGCCAGGATTATAGATATGCAGTATTCTGAAAGATTTAGAGTAATCTTATCATACACACACACACACACACACACACACACACACACACCACACACCATCAAAACTATATGAAGGAATGCATGTTATCTAGTTTGGGTTAGTCATCCCATAACGTATACATATTGGAAAACAAATAATTTAATAAAGGGAGAAATCCTATTTTGTTCATAATCACTGAAGCCGGAAGGTTCCAGAAGCTGGAATGTTCGCTCGAGGCTGTGGTAATATGAGCACAACCACAATAAGCTACCAGGGTATGCCAGGAACAGTGCGAATTTCACAGTGCTAATTCTAACAGGACGAAGGTTTGAACGCAATGTGCCTGAGTTCTGAGCGTGTGCTTACACACTGTGCTACACAATGCAGCCCGTAATGGTCTCTCCATGGCCAAGTGTGTGTATAGAAATGCTGACAGTGTCATAGAAATGAAAATCTGTGTGGACTCTTCCGACTTAGGACTTGATTCTCATTTTTCCCCTTTGATAGACTTAGAAGAAGAGGCTTCACAGAGACAGACAGGCTTTGGGAGGTTAACTGCCTTTACCAAGGTCATATGAGCAATACACCCCTGGAAGAAAGAAGATCAAACAACCCAGCATCACGCAACAATACCATCACACTCTGGTTTGATATTCTACTACTATAATTTTCTCTGACTCTCCTAGCACCTAAGGACACAAAATAACTTGGCTAGAACTAGACAGTCACTAGAGCCACCAGCACAGAGAATGTAATTCAAATGGCAACACTGTAACAGAAACTGTGGAGCTGCATATTTGTAGCGCTGGGGAGATGGCTCACTGGCTCCTCTTTCAGAGTTGAATTCCAAGCAACCACATGGTGGCCCATAACCATCTGCAATGGGATCTGATGCCCTCTTCTGGTGTGTCTGAAGACAGCAACACTGTGTTCATATACATTAAATAAATAAATAAATAAATAAATAAATAAATAAATCTTAAAGAAAGAAAGAAACAGGGAAAGAAAGAAAGAAAGAAGCAAAGGAAGAAAGAAAGAGGATTTATTTTATTTATGTAAGCAAGTCTTTCGACTTAATTCTCCGTCAACTGAAATACTGACACCGACACACTGCATTCAGCTATTGGGATTAGAATCTTGAAAATTATAAGTGGTATAATTCTACTTCATATACATTAGCAGCGTGCTTTATGTAAAGAGCAAAATCAAGCCAGTGTGCTCATGTTTAATCCCAGCACCTGGGAGGCTGAGGTCTCCAGCCTGGTCTGTATGTGAGTTCTAGACTAGCCAAGGCTACAGAGTAAGATCATGCTTTAAAAACAAAACAAAAAACAATAACAAACAAACAAAAAAAGCAAAATCAGTCTTTAAATGCTCATATGATGACACTCTTTTGAATGACACCAAGTTACTTTTTCTGGCTAATTACTGATTTGGCAAGATTAAGGTGTAACAAAAAAAAAAAAAACAAAAAACAAAAGAACCTTTTTTTATAGGTGACTTTTTAAAATCATAACTTACCATTCCAGCGATTAGCACAATTTTTAAAAATGAATTTCAAAAGCTATTAGTATATACTGTAAAGATTGAATTAAGGTTTAACTACATAGCAGTTCACCGTGCTGAATGCTGGTCCGTGGCATGAGCTGTACTAAGCCCTTCCTATGTACTGCTTCTTTCATCCCCATGACAAGTGCGCGGGACTTGGTGGTCATGGTCAGGAATGCTCAGAGGCTGATGCTGACCGGAATACCTGCACGTGGGCTCGTGGGCATATGATTCAGCCTCCGTGTCTCTTCTCACAGTTGGAAATAACTGCTTCAGTCTGGGTGCAAGGGTCATGAGAGTAAAACTGTCAGTACCCAGACAGGGCCTGGCACGGCTAGCAGAGCCCTCCATCACCTGCCACGTGAACCCCCAGCACAAAGCTGCAGGTACCAGCTGGCCAGGACCACACTAACGAAGGCATGCGGTTGATATTCACAGCCATTCCCCACAGAAGAAAACAGATGAAGCCATGGTGCTTTTATGTAGCTTAGTATAATCTGTGATCTCAGTCATCTACAGGGGTCTCAACATGTTCTGCACATACATTATTTAATCCCAGCAATAAGGCGGAAAATACTGTTACTATTATGCAAAAAATTAGAATGTGGGTCAAAGGGTTAGTGCGACTGCAGCTGCCCCAGTGTCCAGGCTCACGGACAGGTGCAGGGTCTGAATTGGCAGTTTGGCCGTGGGGCCGGCCCTCTGTCAGATGTCTTCTATTTCAAGTCTTTTCTCACCATTCCTACAAGTCTCTTGGTGTTATCTACTGAACTCTGGGCCTGATGCATGCCAGAGACTCTAATGCTACATCTCCAGAACCTTTGAGGTCTTTAAAACAAAACAAACAAAACAACAAAAAAACCCCTTAGTGTAAGCAAGACTGTTGAAATCATGACAATGAAGACAATTGTTTACTGCTACAAATTTTTAATTCGTAGCTTATTTGACAATAACTGGTCAAAACAGATTAAAAAATGCAACTGAAATCACTTTGATCCAATGGTGACTGATTTTGACTGGATTCTGAGATGGAGAGGGGTGTAGACCTCACAGAGTGCATGAGAGGGTGTTTCTAGACATGACTGATCGATGCAGTAGAAACTGAGGGAGAAAGACAGAAGCATCATCCATGAGGCTGAGGGCCCGGAATGATGAGGGAGAGAGAGGGAGACGTCACGCCACAGGTGCAAGTGCCATTCCTCTTGACAAGTGTCTATCACTGCTGGGTGTGCTGAGGACATCAGAGTCCAGCGGCTTTTGTCTTTCAATGCAGACTCACACCAACAATTCCCAAGGGTTTGACCTTCAGCGACAGCCTGGGTCTACACTGCAGGCCCCCTTGTTCTGAGCTTCCAGCTTAGCTTCGTGGACTGAGCAGTTCAGGGGCTCTCTGGACTCTGAGTGTATAAATGGCCATTGCTAGGTCATCCAATAGATCTGAGGAACTTTGTAACTCTAAAGAGGTAATAGTGCGTTGATTCTAATACACTTATTTAACACTGCTTTATACCTTATAATCACACCCCCACGGCTTTCTGTCTTAGTGCGTTGATTCTAATACACTTATTTAACACTGCTTTATACCTTATAATCATACCCCACGGCTTTCTATCTTAGTGCGTTGATTCTAATACACTTATTTAACACTGTTTTATAATCATACCCCCACGGCTTTCTGTCTTAGGTAGGGAACTTCACTAGTTAACAGCTATGATATGACTAAAAAATCAAAAGGTAAGGTTTTATGGAAATGAAATATCTATCGAGTGCACCGAGAACTGTTTCTTACAACCTTACCTCAACAGGCGACAGGGAAGGGGATGGTACTGGGAAGGGAGCGACGGCCATCTGATTGACTGCATCTTCATTTCTGTGAAATGGACAAACAAGAAGAGTCAGTATTTGAAAAAGGTTAAGTTCCTGACTCAAATTACAAGCACTTCCTTAGTTCTCAGTTCAAAATGAGCAAAGTGTGCACATGTATGCGGAGAGATCAAGCACGCAAAGCTATTACACAAAGATAGGTGTCACACTTAAGAGATACTTGGATATAATTATTAATGATACGGAATGATTCTGGGAGTTTATAAATCCAGCTTAGAATGTCTGATGTCATAGAAGATAATTTTAGAATAGTGTCAACTCTTTCAGCACGGTGGCATGCCAGTTTTTAAAACGGTGCCTCTAGGTCCTGTCATGTCTCCAGTGTTGTGTTCTTTGAACTGGAAACATTCCCAGGCTTCTCATGTGGCTTCAAACTTCGCTCTGCCAATGAAGGATGTCAGGGTGTCAACAACAGGCCCTGCATGGCAGACTGTGAGGAAGAGTGATGGATGGGGACAGCACAGCTCTACCAAGATCATGCTTGTGGTTATGTGGATGCTATGTGCCATCTTAAATGAGCAGAGTATGGAAGAGCTGGGATCTAGTAAGCAGGGGAAAGATACAAAACTGCCTCTAAAATACCAGTTCTCATCATCTGGCCCATTTCTATCACACGATCAGCAGACAACAGGCAGCGCTATGTAGGAGATCATGACTCTCTTACACTGGTATCTCATTATGCAAGGCCAATATAACTATGCTAAGATTTATTTATGCGGTCTTATCTTTCACAAATAAAAGCATGAAAACTGACAACGATGGTTTCTGCTTAACACACACAAGCTGGTGATGAAGTTCAGAGTGAGAACATTTGCTGACTATGCATGAAGCTCTAAGTTCAACCATAGCACCAAGAAGGGGGAAAAATAAACATAAGACCTGATATGTGTTCGCACATAGAAAAGTGACCTGACTAGACAGCTGGGTAACAAGTCTACTGGTCCGTGTCATTCCTGCTTCAGACTTCAGTCATGTCTCTACTTCTTTGAAAGGCCTATCTTTGTTCAGTTCATAAACACCTATGCATACTTCTCCAGTATGATTTAATAACTTCAACGAGATGACGAGCTCCACTAACAAAGGCCACATTTACGTCTTCTACATCCAACCCGGCCTTCTCCTGAGCTCACTGTCCGCATACTTGCCTCTCCACTTGAAGGGTCACTACTACATGTCTGACAAGCATTCTGAGAAAAACAGAACTCACTATGTCACTCATTGTCCAGACTGTTCTTTAGCCGATTCTCCTCTCCTGAGTAGTCACTAAGACATGTCCTCTTGCTCAGCCACTCTCTGAAGTTTGCTCTGCCAGTCGGTTTTACTCATAGATAATGAATGCACTCTGACCGTGCCCATCCCTATGGCCCTCATATCCCTTTGCCCCTGTACTGAGCCTCTTCTTCCCTGACAGTTCCTCTCCTGCTTTCCTGCCCATGTTCAACTATATTTCATGGGGTCGTTTGCATGAGTATGGCTGGGAGCTAAGAGTCTTTTCAGAAAAAACCTCATTTCTCAGTGGTATTTCCAATCCATGAACAAGTCTCCTGATTCTATATTCACAATCTTTCCACTGCTTCCCATTCTACCCTAGATGCCGGATACCACGATTTCTCACCCTAATCAAAGAAAGCTCTGTATTTGATTTCCTGTCTTACATTTTCAGCATCTGCACCGCAGTCTACTCTTCACACAGCAAAGTTATTGTGGTCTTGATAGATAAATCTGATTACAGTCATAACTGCCCCTGCCGCCTCCTCTTTATCATCATCTTCTGTTTTGAGGCTGAGTTTCCCGTAGCCCAAACTGGCTTCAAACTTCCTATGTAGAGGATGATGACCATGAACTTTTGACTTTCCTACCTAACATGATTATACTTCTATTCTGGCTTTAAATCATCTTATGGCTTCTTATTCCATTGAGGAGGCAATCGACTGTGTAACTCATGAGAGAAACACGGCTCCAGCTGTGGGGCTGGGAGGAAATCACTTCTCATAGTTTTTGTTCCTTCACTGTTAATGAAAGTAGACTGAACTATCAGGATGGTGAACATTCTTTGGGGAATGAGGTGAAGTGTAAAGAAATGAAGGGGGTGGGAAGACGACAAAGTTGGTAAAGGCCTCCCACACAAGCATGAGGATGTGAGTTTGGATCCCAGCTCCCAAGACAAAGCTCAGTGCGGGCTCCTAGCACTGAGAACATGGCCGCATACATGCTTCATGGTCATGAGTAGTTGTCTCAGGACATCCGCTTAAAATTTAATGATCTTCCACAAATTAGTATGACTTCAATGGCATTTACAGTCCACTGATTTTGTGGAGAATGGCAGCCGAGTGACTTCAAAGAGGAAAGACACAGGAGAAGGAGAACAGAAGGAAAGGGCTGACATTGCAAACGAGCAGCAGGCCACATGACTTCTGGAGTCTTCCCCTCAATAGTCTAAGGGGCTCCTAAAGGGTCAAACCTGTTTGCTTTATAATCAAGCTTTTGAACAACAGTGAAAGTTTCTTAGGCACCCACGTGAAATACAACCTAAAGTTGCAATTGTTTGTGTTTTCATAATCGTCTTAAACACTACTAAAGAGAGATGATGAAGAAAATTATTTCAGAGTACATATTCCATTGTTTATGGTTCAAAGATGCCCATCAGATGCCCGAAACCAAACAATGGATTCTACCTATATTCAATGTTCATATATATTATGTTCTAGTTTCCTTTCTGTTGCAGTGATAACAGTACTCTGACTAAAAGAAATTTAGGGGAGAAAAGGATTTATTTGGCTTAAACTTCCAGGACATAGTCTATTGCTGAGGGGAGTGAGGGCAGGAGCTCACACAAGAACCGGAAGCAGAAACCACAGAGAGATGCTGTTTACACCTCAGGCTTAGCTAGCTTTCTTACGAGCTCAGAACCACTTACCCGGGGATGCTGCTGCCCACAGTGGGCTAGGCCTTCCAGTGACTAAAACCATGCCCTGCCAAGCCAATCTGATCTTGGAAACACATCAGTGGAAGATCCCGCATCAGGTGTCTCTGTGCTGTGTCCAGCTGACAGTTAAAGGCAACTAGGGCATATGGATATCTAGGATGGTTTATATATCAGACACAGTGAGAAATTAACAAACATAGAAGTGGGATCTAATTTCTCCGGAATGACAGCTGCTGGCTGGCCACCTAGCAGGAGAGTATGCACACTACAGTGTCTAAGAGTGAGTGATCTGAGAAAGCATGCAATGGAAGGCAGTGTGTTCAAGCCAAGTCCTATGCTTTCCAACCTGCTTCTGTGACTTAAGGACACTGTTTTGCCTGTAGCCTGCCAGGAACCAGCACTTACCCATGTGAAGGACAGTACTTGGTCCAGCTCATGGGCAGCATCTGGATGGTTCATCAGATCTATACTAGAAAATGCAAACAGCCTGCCTCGATATGAGTGGGCGAAACATACAGGTGTCTTCTCTTTCAAAGTCCTAGTGGTTCCTTCTGATAATCAATGAAGGGTCTCTATAATCTCCTAAGGGTGTCTTCCCCTGCTTTTGCTTTTTGTTTTTTAAGACAGTCTTGAATATCTCCAGGCTGGCCTCAAACTCAGCAGCTGAGAATGACCCTGCTGTCACCCCTGAGTGCGGGGAWTACAGTCTTCCACCACTGCCACTAGTTCATACAGCACTGGGACGAGAACCCAGGGCTTTGTGTATGCTAGGTGGGGACTTTACCAACCGAGCGATACCCCAGCCCTGCTTTCCTTTTAGCTTAAGCTGGTTAGAGTTTAATTGTTTGCAGTTCAATGATTTAGTTCATCTTATTTTGAATATGTGCATCTATTTGACACACGTTTATAATATGAATATAAAAATGAATAAAACATGATTCCTGCCTTGATGATATCAGCAATTAGTGAAGAATACAGCAAACAAACAAAATTATAATAGTAGAATTACTACCCTGGGGCTGTCAGTTTGGTTTTTCTCAATAGAATATTAAGAATACTACCAATTTGGTCTCTTATTTATGTGTGTGTGTGTGTGTGTGTGTGTGTGTGTGTGTGTGTGTATACACATACATACATATATATATATATGTCTTTGTTAAAATTAGTCTTTCTTAAAAAAATACACTCATGGGGCTGGAAAAACAGCTTAGTGGGTAAGAGTACTTGCTTGCTCTGCCAGGAGATGAGTTCAAATCCTCACACAAAAAGTTGGGTGTGGCTATGCATGTCTATAACCATTAACACTGAGGAGCAGAGAATCGTGAGAGGTCACTGGCTGGGCAGTAACCCTCTGGCCCAGCTCAGATGGTGAAAAAGCCCGTGTTAAGGCAATAGGGTAGAGAACACTACTCTGTGTTGAGTAGTGGTGCAGCAGGAGGTAAAGTATGTGTGGTACATGTATGCGTAGCTGTGTTCTTAAATCCAAGAGGTCAGAGCAGCACACAAGCAAATACTTGTACCCTACACATATCCCATACAGAGAAATACACGAGCACTGATAAAAACCGAGCAGTATATATTTAGGCAGAATACCAAGAAGGCTGAGATTTCCTCCCCTTGTACACTTGACTGACAGTGCAGACGGGTCGGTGAATTTACTTACATGATCAGCTTATGTTATATGATAAAGGGAGATTATCTGATTGTCTGATTGTTCCTGAACCAAAATGAGAAACCTTTCAATAGAGACTTGTCATGTCTCAGAAATAGTGTCCGGATCTCTTAATCAGACTGACTTACATGAAGTCTGAGGTGAAGGAAATTCTTCTGGAACACCTTGAGCTTGGAGCTGAGGATGGTGTGTGTGTGTGTGTGTGTGTGTGTGTGTGTGTGTGTGTGTGTGTGTGCTGCCTGAGGAGGAAGAAGGGCTGGGGACACTCACCCCGAGCCAGCAAGGAAACAAAGTTTAATAACAAGGAGCTCACAAGGGAGCTGCCCCAGAGCCTGCACAGTCAAGCCTTACTAACTGTTGATGTCTACATGTGAGACCCCGAATAGAAAACCTAGCTACTGTACCAGACCTATAGGGCCATAAACCAACAAGCAGGGGTGCAGGCGTGCCGTAAGCCACTGGATTTGTAGCAGCATGTGATATAGCAAGAGAAAAGCAATTATATAGAGACAAGGTCTCACTATGTAGCTTTTGAGGGCTCAGAACTCATTATGTGGATGACTGGCCCTGTAGTCTAAATTTTCCTGCCTCGACCTCTTGGGTGTTAGGATAACAAGGCATTTGCCATCAATCAGAAAACATAGTCAGCAGAAATAGCATTTGTGTGTTACTGTATGCCCTTTAAGCTAGAATGTCTCCATGAGGTAGCTACAATTGTCATCGTTTTATTTTACATGCAGGTAAAGCCACCCGCCAAGGCTACTAAATCATAAGAGCTATGATTCAAAACCATGGTCTGGTTTCAGAACTCCCTCATAACCGTTGTACTAAGTGTCCCACCTAACCCAGAGCCACAGATGTTGTCTCCTTTCACAGGGTTAAGTTAATCAGACCTACTTTGGGGAAACTTTTATAGGGTTACAGTTTTCTCTTAAATCCATTTCATAAACCTCCTAAGGAAAGATATACATGGTTCCGAGTTTGTTCAATCTACCAACTGCAGTCTCCCCCAGTCTCATTGCCTACCACTTATATGAATTTAATGGCTAAAACACGCTTTAAATTGTCACTGTTTTAAACAGCATGTGAAGGGCGAACAGTAGGCAGCATGGCAGAGCCTGATTCCCTGGGCTCCTCAACCACTGTTACGCAGCCTCTCCAGCGGCTCCTTCCCCCGCTGTGAGCCAACCCTTATTAATTGTCCCTTGCTGCTTTGTGACCATGGGAAGACATGCTGACATAGAATGTCTGTAGTATGGCTGCCGAAATGTTCAGAGGCAGCTTAAAGGGATCTAACATGAAAAACAGCCATCAGAAATTATTAACGGGCTGGAGAGATGTCTCAGTGCCTGTGAGCACTGCTTTCCCACAGGACCCAGCGGGCATGCTCGGCTYCCACCTGGAGCCTTACACTGCGAGGAGGCCCAGTTTCGGGAGAGCTGACACCCTCTTCCGGCTTTTTCAGGCACCAGGCTTGTGTGCAGCACACAGGCATACACACAGGCAGAGAACCCATCCACATGAAATAATTGAAAATAAATGGAAAATTATTTATTAGTGTTACTAGCATGTATATGTGTGAGCAGTGTGTATCCGTGCATGCAGGAGGGTAGGGAAGCTGAGGAGTCGGTTCTAACTTCTGCCTTCCTGTCATGTGTGAGCTCCAGACATTGATCTGTGTAGCAAGCACCTTTTTTTTTTCTTTTCCTTTTTCTTTCCTTTCCTTTCCTTTCCTTTCCTTTCCTTTCCTTTCCTTTCCTTTCCT
>BDUI01001360.1:45216-56254 GCA_002335545.1 Apodemus speciosus
TCTCATTGGATGCTGAAAAAGCATTTGACAAAATTCAGCATCCTTTCATGCTAAAAGTCTTAGAAAATGTTTTTTTAAAAAGGGAATAAATAGCAACCACGTGACTTGCCACCACCTTGGCTGGTGACCTCATCAGGATGGAATCAGCCCTGTGGCTGGCAGCCATCTTTAGTAAGGTTAAAGAGAGTACATGCCATGTGACTTCATCACCATCTAGATTAAGGTGACTGACTATGTGGTATGAACCAACTAAGGCAGTACCCATAAAATTTCTTAGTCCTACTGAGCCCCTCTTGTCGTGGTACTTCCTTTTTAAGCAGGTCTCTAATTTATCTTGGATTAGTATGGATTTTTTGGTATGATGATTTTTGCCCTAAAAGTAAAAAAATTATATAAAAATGTATGTCTAATAAAGAATGCTTAATTAAGATTTATAAATTCCAAAGTTTATACAGTTCTACTCTTAACTCTTTCCCTAGTCTGTATATGTCCCATCAGATTTCCAGTCAACTGCAAACTGCCCCAAACATGCCAGCCTTAGGTGGCCCTTTGAAATGAGTGAGGCCTAGACTTGCTGAAAGGTGATATAAACTGATGTTTCTAATGGAACTTCCTATAAGTTTGAGTCCCTGCTTTGGAACAGCATTTCAAACTGATCAAAAGTCTGAGAGTTCCAGATGGTCCGGCATAACCAGGACAACAAACCTCTGCTCCCTCCAGCCTTTGTCTGGCATTGCAGCTTTCTTGGGCTCTAATAATTGACGTCCCAATTTTGGCTGAGAAGCAGTTACAGAAGAGAATATGTTACCCCTTATCCTCAACAATGCTGGAATATAGGTCAAACAAACAAACAACAAAAAACCCAAGTTCTTCTCTACCAGAAGGAGGCAATTCCTTTCTCGCTGGCAGAAGAGACAAATGGCTACCTGTTAGGTCTAGAGCATACCAGAGCCCAGGTTGGCCTCCATGTTCCTTCAGTATTATAAATACATGTTAAAGAATCAGAGTTACTCAAAATGGGGTCTGGGGTCCGAGTGGGTGGCTTACTTCATAGTTTCAAGGTTTACCTGAATGAAGCAGGTGTTTGTTTTCTGTCTCACTGGTTTATGCATCCTAATGCTTACTTGATGATGCCAATGTTGATCTCTTTGTATTACCTCCAGTCAACCCCCCAAACAAAACAAAACAAAACAATGCTAAAGATACCAGAGGCYCTAAAATTAAATTTCCCACATTGACTGATTCCCCTATACCCAGTGGGGAATGTACAGGGCTACTAGAGAGTTATGCCATCTGATAAAAGTATTCCTAAGAATACTTTCATTGATAAAACTATCTTAGAAAAACTGGTCTCTGATCACTTAGACCAGTCATAAATCCATACATAATGTTCCTGACATAAAGGTTATGAATGTGCCTGCTGATCAGTAAGAATTGAAAGCTTTTTGTCTTGGTCTATTTGTTCTCCCCAAATAGACTTCCCAACTAAAACCTGATCCTGTTGCTTTCTGGATAGTACCATAAAACCTTGTGTCATAAAATGCCCCTCTACACACACTACACACATGAATATGAGAGTAAACACAGTTAAAATATTAACCTTTAGCCCTACATAAATGTGAATCAACAATTTGATTTATAGGAACCAGGGTGTCCATTTTAGGTCTGAGGCTAGCCCTGTGAGCAACCCGAGGCTATGAAGACACAACCAGGAATTCCAGTAATGCAAAGGCCCAAGGGGTTGCCTTACACCTTTGGAAACACAAGAATAAATTGTGGCCTTTGCCTCAGTCCCAAATCCAACTGTGGGAACCAAGGTGGCTGCAGTTAAATAAAAATCTGGCTAATTGCAACTGGAGAGAGTCAGGTGGTATCTTCGTATTTTCTAACATAAGCACAACATTTTGTGACTGTGACATTGAATTGCAGATGCTTAAACTTCCACGTTTTAGGTCCCCATTAGCATTTATATATTCAGCTGTTATCCAAGGCATTAAAATGAATCCAATGGTTTCATTTTAATTGTTCTACTCTTCTTTCTTCTTATCCCAGTCCCATCCTAATCCACTTCTATCAGTTGCCAGCACTATGTTAAGACATTGCCTCCCGGTTTTCTTGATCTGTATCTGAATTAATTCAAACGACTCCCCACTCACTAGAACCAGAGTAAGTCAAAGTCTTACTTCCACCTTTGCTGTTCTGCTTACTATATATAAACCTGTTCACCTGTCTTAATTTTTAACTGTATGACTTTACAAAACATGTATACAGTAGGTAGTTATGTTTTTAGAAAGCCCAGTGAGCTGCAACAATAATTTTTGAAAGAGGAAAAGTAAAAATAGACATCTCATGTGTTAGGGTGGGTATATTTATAAAACACTATCATTTCTTATGGGTCAATCTGAGATCAAACTCTCTAATGAATTTATTTCTTTTAAAAGTAAATGTGTGGTCTCTCTGATAATTTGTAGAAAATCTTGAGCTTACTCCCAAATGGCTGAAACAGTCTTGATAAAAGAGCACTTCAGGCCTCCCCTTTTCATATATCCAAAGTTGCCACAAAGACACAACAGTCACCCACAGGATGGGATGAAGAGCCCAGAAATAAACCCCTTTGTATGTGACTGAAAGACTCAAGGACAGCGAAAGCACTCAATGCAGGAAGTGATTTCTCTTTATCAAACAGTGAACTCTGACAGTCACATGCACAGAACAACACTGGATCCCTTCTTTGTATCCTATGTCAAAATTAACTCAAAACAGATCAAAGACTTAAATATGGACCTAATACTGTAGAAAACCTTTGGGAGAAAACATAGGGGGAAAGTTCTGCAACATTGAACACTGAAGGGCTAAATGGCAAAGCAGACCAATGAGATGCTGTGCTCTCATAAGTGCGGTGCTGGCGAGTTTTATGTAAAATTCACACAGGCTAGAGTCATCTAAAAAGAGCAAACTTTAATTGAGAAAATGTCTCCATAAGATTGGGTTATAGGCCATTTTCTTAAGTAGTGACTGATGGGGAGGGCCCAGCCCATTGTGGGTGGTGCCACCTGGGCTGGTGGTCCTGGGTTCTATAAGAAAGCGGGTGAGCAAGTCAATAAGAACACTCCTCCATAGCCTCTGCATCAGTTCCTGCTTGAGCTCCTGTTCCTACTCCCTGTAGTGATAACTATGATGTGGAAGTGTAAGCCAAATAAACCCTTTCCTACCCAAGCTGCTTTTGGCCATGGTATTTCATCACAGCAATAGTAACCCTACTTAAGGCAGATGTAAACAGTTCTCCAAAGAAGATATAAATAACCAAAAGCACATTAAAAGGTGCTCAACATACTGATGACTAGTGAATGCAAACTGACAGTGCAAGAAAGTGTCCCCCCAAACTCACTAGGATAAAAACAAAACAGACAAATAAACTGGACATAAATAAAATAAATAAAAAAAGAAAATAAACTGGAAAAGGTGGGAAGGAATTGGAATCTTTGTGCATTTTTGTTSGGGTGGAAAATGGTGAAGCTAATACAGAAAACAGAATGATTGTTCCCCAAACGGTCAAGACAGAAGGGTGGGGTGACTCAGCAATTCATTTGTAGGGTTACATCTAAGAGACATGGGGTCTCAAAGAAGGTACTGCACACCTGTGCTCATGGATGCATTATTTACAATCGTTAAAAGGTAGACAATAAATATAGCATATTCAGATAGTAGAACACCATTAGTCTCAAAAAGGAAGGGAATTCTGGCACATGGTACAATATGGATGAACCCCGAAATCTATGCCAAACTTAATAAGCCAGGTGGGCAGGTCACCTACTACACGATTCTGCTTACACAAGAATCCTGTACAGTCAAATTCAGACACACTATAGTTCATGTTCTTTGACCACTTGATGGGAAGTAGAATTACCATGAAATAGCCCTGGGGTGTGTCTAGGAGGGTACTTTTAGATCRGATCAATCAAAAGAGGAGAACTTCTATGAATGTGGGTCCCACACYAAACAGAATGCACGGAGTGAGTTGATGCGCGGCAGTCTCCAGTGTCTGCTTCCTGACTGCAGGTGTTGTGACCAGCTGCCCAGTGCCTCCTGCATGCTCTCCCTGCCATGACGACTGTACCAACAAACAACGTGAACTGCTCTCGTTTAAGTTGCCTTCATCAGGTGTTTTGTAACAGCAACTAGAAGAATAACTGCCACATAGATTCTCTCTGAAAGACAGCACCAAGCATAGCCTTATTCTCCCCTCTCTGAATCCAGGCAGGGAAAACCCACATGTTAAAATGATGCTACCATAAGCCAAGAACTGGGAGATGACCCTCCCCACCAGAAAACAGCGCTGACGAATCCTGCTGGAGGACCACTGCAATCTCATGCCAAGCCAGTGACAGGCTGATAGTGGAGAGAGGCATAGGAGTTCCTCAGCGGATGACGATCTCCTGTCTGAAGGCTGACAGATCCAGAAATCCAGGCTAAATGGCTGCAGTCCTGGGGTCTGCTCAGACTCACCTGCCTTCATGACCTCCGGGTCGGTCATTAGTGAGGAAATGAACTTGGAGCAACTTAAGCAACACAGACTGTCTTGGAGGGACACTTGGATCTCACACAGTAAACAGAAAGGCCATATGACCAGGTGTGTAACAGACAGGAAGTAAGGGACTTCTAGAGAAAAAAAAANACTCCCTGTAGTGATAACTATGATGTGGAAGTGTAAGCCAAATAAACCCTTTCCTACCCAAGCTGCTTTTGGCCATGGTATTTCATCACAGCAATAGTAACCCTACTTAAGGCAGATGTAAACAGTTCTCCAAAGAAGATATAAATAACCAAAAGCACATTAAAAGGTGCTCAACATACTGATGACTAGTGAATGCAAACTGACAGTGCAAGAAAGTGTCCCCCCAAACTCACTAGGATAAAAACAAAACAGACAAATAAACTGGACATAAATAAAATAAATAAAAAAAGAAAATAAACTGGAAAAGGTGGGAAGGAATTGGAATCTTTGTGCATTTTTGTTSGGGTGGAAAATGGTGAAGCTAATACAGAAAACAGAATGATTGTTCCCCAAACGGTCAAGACAGAAGGGTGGGGTGACTCAGCAATTCATTTGTAGGGTTACATCTAAGAGACATGGGGTCTCAAAGAAGGTACTGCACACCTGTGCTCATGGATGCATTATTTACAATCGTTAAAAGGTAGACAATAAATATAGCATATTCAGATAGTAGAACACCATTAGTCTCAAAAAGGAAGGGAATTCTGGCACATGGTACAATATGGATGAACCCCGAAATCTATGCCAAACTTAATAAGCCAGGTGGGCAGGTCACCTACTACACGATTCTGCTTACACAAGAATCCTGTACAGTCAAATTCAGACACACTATAGTTCATGTTCTTTGACCACTTGATGGGAAGTAGAATTACCATGAAATAGCCCTGGGGTGTGTCTAGGAGGGTACTTTTAGATCRGATCAATCAAAAGAGGAGAACTTCTATGAATGTGGGTCCCACACYAAACAGAATGCACGGAGTGAGTTGATGCGCGGCAGTCTCCAGTGTCTGCTTCCTGACTGCAGGTGTTGTGACCAGCTGCCCAGTGCCTCCTGCATGCTCTCCCTGCCATGACGACTGTACCAACAAACAACGTGAACTGCTCTCGTTTAAGTTGCCTTCATCAGGTGTTTTGTAACAGCAACTAGAAGAATAACTGCCACATAGATTCTCTCTGAAAGACAGCACCAAGCATAGCCTTATTCTCCCCTCTCTGAATCCAGGCAGGGAAAACCCACATGTTAAAATGATGCTACCATAAGCCAAGAACTGGGAGATGACCCTCCCCACCAGAAAACAGCGCTGACGAATCCTGCTGGAGGACCACTGCAATCTCATGCCAAGCCAGTGACAGGCTGATAGTGGAGAGAGGCATAGGAGTTCCTCAGCGGATGACGATCTCCTGTCTGAAGGCTGACAGATCCAGAAATCCAGGCTAAATGGCTGCAGTCCTGGGGTCTGCTCAGACTCACCTGCCTTCATGACCTCCGGGTCGGTCATTAGTGAGGAAATGAACTTGGAGCAACTTAAGCAACACAGACTGTCTTGGAGGGACACTTGGATCTCACACAGTAAACAGAAAGGCCATATGACCAGGTGTGTAACAGACAGGAAGTAAGGGACTTCTAGAGAAAAAAAAACCTTAAGCAGGATGTTGTGACAACAGTATCACACCCTCTGGGGACAAAAGCCACCTATCTAAGAGGCTTCCCGTTGCTTGCTTCCATTCTAAGCCTAAGGCAGCACATTGCCCAAGTGCAGGTCACATGGTCACCCACTCTACACACGTCAGCACTGAAAGGTGACGTTCCTTCAGCCTTTATGTGAAAACAGGCATCTGGATTTACCTGGTTTTTGTTTTGTTTTTTTCAATTGTTCCCCAAGTGTGGGGATGACCATCACAGGAAACGAACTGGACAATTTCTAATTCTTTATCAACCTCTGCTTAATAGTTTTTATTTACATTTTTACCCTAACAGCGCTAGAGCTCAAGCCCAGCTCCTTCCTGTCCTAGGCGACCGTGCTCCCACTTGTGCTCCCGCTCGGCTCCACTCACAGCCTGAGTCTAAATGTCAACTGCAGGAAAAGCTGATCACACTGTCCCCAGGGCCTCATAAACAGTTCTGAACACCGAAGGTAGGCACGAACAAATAGAGGCATAAGTCCTGCAGGCTGACACCCGCCAGCGCTGTCCCGTAGTGGGAATGGCAGAGGAAAAAGAAATRATTTCCAAAGACACCTTATAAATCACTCAAGGCAGGTGGAGGTGGGAGYGTCGCTCAGTGCCTGCCTGGCATGTGTGAAGTTCTGTGTCCGATCTCCAGCACCACATAAAAGAAAAGAAAAAGGAATGAAAAGAAAAGATGGAGTTAGCCCAGTCCCAGCACTTAAATAATTCGCTGAATTCCTGCAATTCATGATCATGAATGGTGCTGTGAAGCATTTGGTCATTTGAGGCTAGATAAATCACTCTCACAAGAGGAAATGTCACTGTTAYAGATATGCCAAAGAGGTAAGACAATTCCAGAAATGCATGGYATCACGGCCGGATTAAGTTTCCAACTCAATGTGATCATATCGATGATTTCAACAAAAGATCAAAACATAAATAATCTTAACTCAACTTATTCTGAAAATGGCCTAATTTATAAATTGAACTTACAAAAAACAAAACAAAACAGTAAGTGAATACAATTTAAACTTAAARTGTGTAACAAGGATGCTGAGACACTCTGCTGGTGAGAGCACTTGCCAGTGACATCTGACAACATGATCCCTGGAACCCACATAAAGGAAGGAGAGAACTGATACAAGTTGTCTGCTGACCCCATGAATGCACTGGTGTGTGCATGCCTACACTGACACATCGTGTACACATATATACAAACCCACACACTATAACAATAAATAATATATAAATAAAAAATTTAAGGACATATAAGAAGTAGGTATTTCTGTACAGGAAAGATATACTGGAAGAAATTAAACACTGTGGAAAACCCTCACAGTCCACCATATTGGCCAACAAGAGAGAAAGCCTGGGAGGCACCAGTGTCTGCCGTCTTCTTACTCTGGCCTGCCGTGGATGTCAGCACTAATGTCAGGCCTTGTCCTCAGAGYTCTCCACTGTATATGCCATGGATGATATTCACTGTGTTCTTAGAAGCTCCTTATAGGATTTGAAATTACATACACATACACACCCACCCAAAGACACCCSTCAGTGTTCACACATGACGACCAACACCCAGCCTTTGGCTTCAGCACAAACTTGCTTCCTTGTGCTGTAGGCCTCAGCTAAGCACCTCTCCCTGTGGTTCCTTCCCAAAGGCCAGAAGTCTACAAAGTGAGAGGTTTTTTGTTTTATTTTGTTTTTTTTGGAGAGTTTTTTAAAGCAGGAATCCAAGATGACTTTTTGGATGGGCTCTGCCTCGAGGGGACTCTGACATTCATATTAATTTCAAGCCAATATCATCTTTCAGGAATATGTGCAGGCCACACTATTTTGAATTGCCAAAACAAGACGTATGTTCAATCGATAGAGCAGGGTGGCTCCCAGGGTGAGTTCACTTTTACTCTGGAGGGCCTGGCAGCTAGCACTAAATCTTTCCAAGGTTTTCAGTTTCATTTGCCTCCTTTAGCCCCAGGAGTTTTACACAGTACACATTTCCTACACATAATTACATAATGGAGACTGAGTTCTTATACATGACATTTAATTTTCAATAGTCAGGGAAGGCATGACAGGAGCTACAGACAAGATCATTAATCTCCTTGGCTCCTCTCACACCACACACAGCTATTCATCCAGCATGAATACAGCCCCTCTGTGGAAGCCGGCGTGCTTGCATAGAGGGGAAAGCACGAAATGGATCACAGTCCTAGACTGTAAGGCATCCAAATGGTGAAGAGGTTAATAACTTAGCAAACAAAGTCTGTATGTTTTTGATTCAACATAATCATCTATAAATATATATGGAGGTAATTATGCAAACTATGGGTATTTACACACAGCAACTCACAGACCCCAGCAAATAGCAGGTCAATTAACATGAATGAATACATGTGTTAAGGGAACAGGACATGGTTGTAATAGGCATGTGCATCATTACAGACTAAGAGACCCAGTTAACTAAAACATGACACATAGCACATTTAATAGCTCTCCTTCCCCAAGTGTTAATCATACTCTAAAGCCTGTGGCCAGTTCTTATTGTTATTTCAAAGGAAAATAAATTTGAAAAAGAGTCACCGAGGTATAAAAGCCAATAACTTCTGTATAATGGAAAGTTTTCAAAAAGAATTTCAATTAAGGCAGGAAATGTGTCCTAATAGAAGCATCAACTGTAAAAAATACAGTATATATAAATGCAGTTTCAAATAAGATAACCCAGTTCAAGTGATATGGGGTTTAATCATGTCATTGGTGCTGAGATGACTCAAGAGTTAACTTGCTGAAATTTCATAAATTAACTTTTAGTTTTTCCACAATCCAGTTCTCAAATGGGCAAAATCTGGGTGCTTACAGTCTGAAAGTGGCAGTGCATGAGAGGCTGAAAGATGTGTGCAAGGGAGTGATGAGCCAGATGACCATGAACACAAAATGCTGACAGAATCTATGATGTAGAGCCACTGTGGGCAGACAGACGTTAACCTCCTGCACTACCCATATGGGTACACGTATGTGCAAACCTGGTACAACTCTACCACTAATGTTCTGGAGTACAACTCTAATGTCCTGGTACAACTCTACACTAATGTGACAGACACAAGAATATGACAGAGCTCTAACCAGTGTACCAGTGACCACGAACAGGTCACTGCATAGGAAGTAGATGCAAATCTACCAGTGATCTCCACTTGTCCTATATAGATCTGAAATATTTCACTGACATTGGGATTTCTTGTATTAGATGTTTCTCTGTACATTCCTTATTAAAGGTATTGTACTCCTTACTACTAATAATAGGTACACCTTACCTAACAAATAAGCTAAGGATGGGGATTTGATCCCTTTATTTCAGGTAGCATATGGTTCCTTTCCTGGTGCTTATACATCATKATGTAATGAAAGAGTCTTAAGAGCACAGGTTTGCTTGGCGTAACAGTATCACAGCTGTGGCAGCGCAGTCAGGGCAGAAGGGCCAGTCAGCAAGCCTGACAAGCCAAGTTCCATGGCAGGACCCACACGGTGGAGGGACCTGAAAAAGTTGTTTTCAGATCTCTACATGATCTTGACACTCTTGCTGCAGAAAAACCACCTGTATGCCCCCAGTATACACGCGCAAATACACAGACACAGAGAGTCACATAAACACCATCCTAAAATTAAGCACAGAGGARAGTGCATTTTTGTACCATCTCCTTTCTGCCTTCTTTTAGGCCTTTTGTTCCACCCTTCCTAACCTTTCCTGACTCACAGATGTCCCCATCTCAGCAGACACTGCTGAGCCCACAGGCAATTGTGCCCATTTATACCAGGCTACGTACTAAGCACACGCAGGTGTGTGTAAACAGCTGGTTCCAAGTCCTGGGATGCTGGACCAACGTTTTGTGTTTTAATTTTTCACCTTGGTTCTTGGGGGAGGGGGCAATGGGGGTGACTGTCTTTCTACTTAAGCATTCTCAGGGAGAATGTCTCCTTCCATTTGGACAAATTAAGGCTTAATTCAATGTCTGCACATAAAATACCAAATACATAGCAACTCAGGCCAACAGTCTGCTGTCAGCGCCACACACATCTCTCCTGATTCAGTAGAGGCTCACTTCCCTGTAACTTTAAGAGTGAATGTGATAAGAAAGYGTACAGAATCACTCCTACAATTGTCTTCCTTCTGTAAGCCTATTCTTTTGTGTTTCCCCTGACCCCCAACTTTTGGCACTGTTGGAACTAAAACCAGCAACCCCCACAAACATGGGAGGCACACTCTCAACCACTGAGCTACCCTGCCAATCCATTTTTGTTTTTCTAGAAAAAATGAAAAATCTTTCAAACGTACTAATATGGAAAAAGTRTAAGAAGCTGAAATTAGACAGAGAATTTTGAGTTACATATGTCTAAATCCACATAAAATAAATTACTATGATTTTCACTTTRGAAAATAATCTAGAGCTGCTCTATGGTAGCTAAAGAGGAATTAATTCAACAACATTTTCTAAATGACCAGATCCTGGGAATCATATAATTTAATGACCTTCAATAACAGTGTATGCTATGGTCTAAATATTTGTGACCCCAAACTTATATGCTGAAACTTAATCACTCTGGCAGCAGTGTTAGTTAGGGGCCTTCTGGGAGAGATCTGCTGAAGGAAGGCAGGGCTCTCTTGGGATTCTTGCTCTTATAAAACAGGAATAAGGACGTTCCTTTGACATGTAAACAACTAGTAAGAGACTGGAAGCAGATCCTCACCATTCACCAAACCTGCTGGGACCTTGACCCCAACCATCAGGATTGAGGAAATAAATCTCTGTAGTTTACAAG
>BDUI01001361.1:66113-77793 GCA_002335545.1 Apodemus speciosus
GGTGCCCGCGCGCTCTCTTTCTCGCTTGCTCGCTCGGCTCGCTCGCAGCTCGGCAGCTCAGGAGTACTATCCCCGCCCACAGACTTGCACCCTAATACTTGTTTGCTTGCCTCTGACACAGCCTGTCCCTCTGGCTGGCTCACCCAGATGGATATCAGAAGCCTGGATCCATTGGCGAGGGAGGGGATAAGGAAGGAGGGACCAAATGCCAAGAGGAAGACAGGGAGGAGGCRACACGTGTGTGGTCAGAGGCTTGACTAATGTCCTGAAGCCCGTGTTCACCCACTCCCCAGTTTCCACCCAGACCCTTTCCCTCCTATTTCCAAACCTGAAATGGGCACCTGAACGCCAGAACTCCTACATGTGAATCATCCATGTGAATCACACCGTACATCGGAAAACTGCACCAATTCATAAATCACAGGTGACCTCATCAACAACTGAGTGAATAATACACATCGTAGCCCGTGACAAGGCCATCATGTTCTCCATCCTGCCGCCGACTCGCCCATCTCCTCCTAAAGTCGAGGCCTCTCTTTATCTCCACTTTTTGGTATTCCCGACCTCAATCACTCCTTTGGGATAGGACCCGCCTGCGAAGTGAATGGAAGCCTGCCCGACAGCATCTGGAGGCCCTCATGTGACATTCTTTACGCTCCAGGTCCTCCCTCATCCAGCCTGCTGAACCGTGGGAGGCAACCTGTATGCCTTAGGTGTCCAAGATCTAGGTCACAAGGGCCAGGAAAGAAAAAAATAGACTCTACCGGGAAACCTGTGGCCCGCAGCGGCCCCGCGTGGCTGGTCTAGGCACCTCTAGATTCCAGCTTGAGTGGCGCTCCTGCCCTGCAACCTCCTTAACTTCTAATGAAGACATAGGCGTTAGCAACTAGGTTTCGGTAAGTCAGAGTCCTAGACAGGAACGGACATCATGCTTTAAATATGCACTGGAATACGTAGGTGTCGTAACATATTCTTTTATGCAAAAGTGAGATTCCTCGCCAAGAGCCCGGATAGCTCAGTCGGTAGAGCATCAGACTTTTAATCTGAGGGTCCAGGGTTCAAGTCCCTGTTCGGGCGTTAGTTTTTTGTAGGAATCTGCAGTATTATAAACATTCATTGTTAAGCTGTGTTGACAAGAGCATTATAATAACAAAATAATTGCATTCTTTTTAAAGGAGATGTAAATTGGACTTAAATTCCGAACAATAATAAGAAGAGGGAACAGCATTGTTAAAGGACTAGCAATATAAACGAGGAACACGGGTCCCTAGAGGAGGAGTTAAGGACCGAAGGAGCTGAAGGGGCCCCATAGGAGGAACAACAGTAAGAACCACCCCGGACCCCCAGAGCTCCCAGGGGCTAAACCACCAACCAAGAAGTGCACATGGAGGGACCCATGGCTCAGATGCGTAGACAGCAGAGGATGGCCTTGTTGGACCTCAAAGGGAGGAGAGGCCCTTGGTCCTGAGAAGGCTCGTTGCCCCAGTGTAGGGGAATGCAGGACAGGGAAGCGGGAGTGGGTGGGTTGGTGAGCAGGGGGAGAGGGAATGGGATAGGGGATTTTCGGAGGGGAAACGAGGAAAGGGAATAACATTTGAAATGTAAATAAAGAAAATATCTAATAAATAAATAAATAAATAAATAAACGAGGAATACATCAAGGAGAGTAAAAAGATGGAGAAGTTAATATTAATACTATACTTCATTTACTAGAATATTTGAAAATCTTATTTAACCCTAAGTTTTGGTGTTTTAAAATCAGCATTTTAACGAATTTTTAAATTATCTTTCCTAATCTTCAGGTTTAGAAGAAAGTACTCAATAATCACTTTTAGTAGTCGGCTTCATGTATTTGTTTTGGTTTGTTTCGATATTGATAAAATTGGAGTGATATGCAAAATGGGATATAGAATAATGTACATAATTTCTAGGAGGTCCTTGAGAGGGGGTTCCATGGTGTAATGGTTAGCACTCTGGACTCTGAATCCAGCGATCCGAGTTCAAATCTCGGTGGAACCTTAACGTTTTGCTATTTAGCACAGCACCATTATATATAATAAAGATATTTGTTTGCAATTTTTCATGATTAATATGTCTGATACAGACCTTCTATAGAATTTAGCAAAAAAACAAAAAAAAAAACCAAAAACCTTAAATACACCAAGATCTGGGGTGAGTTAAAATATAAGAATACTTATTTCATCGGCGTTTGTCATGTTTTGTCTATGAATATGGGAGCAATCTTTTGTTTTGCTGGCAAGAGAAAGTTGTGCAGTGGCTCGTTATCATAAAACTAAAGAGGCTTTCAGGAGAAAAACTCTGGCGTGGCAGCGGTGGGATTCGAACCCACGCCTCCGAAGAGACTGGAGCCTAAATCCAGCGCCTTAGACCGCTCGGCCACGCTACCCGCATGGAGACAGCGATTTCCCGTTGTCTTCCTAAGAGAGGAGAAGGAAGTCTGTTCCCAGATCACAACCACGAACGCACCCAATTTTCTTTTGTTGCTGTGTATGTCAAACCCGGAATGAGGACTCACAGAGACCCTGGACGACATAGTAAAGAGGCGAAACAAATGGACCAAAAGACACCGAGATTTACAACAAAACAAGTTTATTTAGTGGGATCAAATCTGGGAACCGAGCGAGTCTGAGCCTGGTAGCTCGCGCAAGGAGCAGCCCGAGCTTTGCACTGCTGGGGAGCTCAGATTTCGTCAGTCTGCCTCTCTGCTTCCTCGCGCCTGCGTCCACCCTTACTGCCATCTCGCTCGCGCGCCCTCCACGTANGGGGCCAGAAGGAGTCACTGTGCTCTAGGCTGGAGAGAATCAACAGGTTCATTTCCCAAGTAAAAGTGCCTGACAACGCCCATGGGAGAAGAGCCTGGCACTGGGTGAAGGCCTGCGGAGTTCAGGGTCCTGCCTCAAACAATGTCACTGGGTTTCGTGTGAGCAAAAGCAATGCTGCCCTCACTAGGGTTTTAACCTGCTGTCTTCAAGCTTCTAAGAATCTCTTAGACCATCCGGGGCTCCTTTCTGCCTCTAAGACGAAGCMCAGCTGCCTAGCCTGCCTCGGTCCCGATGCTCCCTTCCAGCCACCTGGTTTCCAAACATAATCAATAATGTACTGTGTTCACCCCTGGACTGGAGAAAGTGGGGTTCACAAGCTGGGACATGGGCTTCTTCATCTTGTAGATGCCTATACTGCCTAGCTTTTATTTTTCATCCGTGAGCATCAGAGATTAAAATATACACACATACATACATACATACATACATACATACATACATACATACACACATACATACATATAGTTAGCTTTCCCCTACTTCCAGAGAGGGCTTCATTCAAGCCAAGGCGTTCTCTGCTGGAAAGCCTTTCACTACCGTAGTCCGYCCTCTAGGTGCGACTCAGACGCCAGTTCCTTGCCGAACTCCCCTAAAGCCCATGCCTCGGAGCATTCGTCATCCCCTGTGTCCAGCTACGGCTTCCCATTCTCCTGTGAGCTCCTTAGGGAAAGGACTCTGGCTCTCTGTATCCCGACACGCCCATCTCCTCACAAGGCACCTAGCTGTGWGATGACGCTGATGTGCTCTGAAGAGTKTGGGCAGCTAAAGAAGGCAGATGGTGGGGGTGGACTCGTGACCTTGCAGACCCACGGTCAAGGTCAACCCCCCACAAAGTGCTTGCTCACCTCCTGCTGCACAAGCATCTGTTGACTATTTTCTAGGCACAACCCAGGAGATAGAAAAACAAAACAAAAAACAAGTGGGCAGAACCTAGCCTAGTGACACAAACCTATGCAGTCCCAGTGAACTCAGCCGGCTAAGGAAGATCACATGGCCAACCCTGCCTGCCTGCCTTACAGAGGAAAACTGGAAAGCTAAGTCATGAAGGCGAGGCTGAGGAGGCGAGCAAGCAGAGGCGCTTTCCCTTTCCCAGGGTCTGCCGAGAATGTCCTTCACAACACACCCCGTCACCGTCACGGAGACCAGGCCTGCTTCCCTCTGACCTCCCCCCCACCGCTGGTGACCCCATTCTTGCTGAGACCCTCAGCTCACCTCTGGCCTCCTCTACCTTTCCAGATGCCCACCAYGRTCCTGCCYGAATGTGATAGCACATCCTTGACCTGAAGCCTCAGTCGCCCGTGACTGTGTCACACTCTGTCCATCCTAGACCAACCTTCATGTCCGCCCACCCACACCCCCACACCCTCATCCACTTGTCATTTTCTGAAAGAGTTATTCTAGACATGCGTGTGCAGGAAATGAAGACCCGGGGCTTCACCTCTCCTCCTTTGGACTTCACKTACGACTCTGGAGGAATCTTCTCGAACCCTCGGCTCCCTGGGCCCACCCTGGACTTAGCAGGCACATGCTGTTCTCTCCCTCCTTCCTCCCAGGCTTGCTTCAGTCCTGCCCTTCTACCTAAAAGACACATCCTAGACACAGCTGGCCTCTGGCCTCTTTATGTATCCAGGGGCAACTGGACTCCTCCCTCTAGTGATATCAGGCTTAAAATCCTAGCTGTCGACCTAAGCTGATAATACCTGCCCTGACAACTCTTAACTACACACAGGCATCCTTAGTGATCCCGTGAATCCTTTCTACCAAAAGGCATCTCCTTGAGGGGACTGTCTATCTAGAGATTTTGTGCTTACATCATCTCACTGGCTTTTCCTTAAAACCTATGGTGGGGATTGGAGAGATGGCTCAATGATTAAGAGAGTACTAGCTTCTCTCGAGGAATGTGGGCTCAATACCATTATCCACAAAGGGCGGCTCACAACCTCCTATAATCAATCTGATGCCATCTTCTGGCCTCCGCAATACCTGCGTGGTCATGGCATGCACTCACATAGACACACACACACAAACATTTTTAAAATAATAATTAAAAAAAATGTAAAACTTAAGATGTCTGGGTGAGTGGGTCATTTTACCCTCTGGGCAGTTGTCCAGAGACTATGTAAGAATTAAGGTTATGCTAGGCAGGACATGGTCGCTCAGGCCTTTAATCTCAGGCAGAAGCAACTAGATCTCTGTGAGTTTCAGGCCAGCCTTATCTACATAGTGAATTCCAGGGCAGCCAGGACTATGTAAATAGAGACCGGGTCTCTCGAAAAAGGGAACAACAACAACAAAAAATTAAGCTTACACATCCAGAAAGTATGGGCTTTGGAGTTGAACCTGAGATGGCCTGGCCTCACTTCCTCAAAGCTTAAGGACAAAGGCTGTCCCACTTCATGTGGCCTCTGGGACCACGCCCTGAAGAATAGGGAGGAGATGGAGGGCAAAGCCAAGGGAGGTTGGAAGGAAGGAGGGGAGGAAGGAGAGGAGGAGAGAGGAGAGGAAGGAGGGGAAGAAGGAGGGGAGGAGGGAGGGAAGGAGGGAGGGGAGGAACGTGGAGGTCTGTAGGGAAATGAGGGCAGAGAGAAGTGCTGGGACTGTCCCATAAGGTGTCCCTGGTACAGATGGGAAAGAAGAGGCCAAGAGCAGAGGCGCAGGGGAACGACAGGCTCACGCGGGGATGGCATTGAAGATCAGCGAGGCCGTCTTGGTGGCCGAGTAGCGGATATTAGGCTCCATGTGCAGCAGGGATGGGATGTCGATCTTCATAGGAAAGCCAGGCAGGTAGCGGTTCCCAGAGCTGAGGCAGGGCAGGTAGAGAGGATGCAATCAGTCCGTGGCCCTGTAGCCTGCCCCCCCTTAATTCCCTTTCTCAGCTTCTCCCCAGATTTTCTGGTCCCTCTCTTGCTCTTCTCTCGACCCTGCCCTTTTTGCCCAAAATCAGAAGGAACCTCTCTTTCCCTCCCTGCGCGCCAGGTTGGTATCATCACTGGTCGCTCTCCTGAGAGGTGACTAGCCCACTTGATGTGGACTCATACGTCCCGCCACACTGCTGGCATCCATCTCACCAGACCGTCTCCGCTCCCCCCCCCACCTCCTTCCCGAGCCGTCCGTTCTCACTTATCATCCTGATCTGCACAAGGTACTGTCTTGGTCAAGGCAAATTTCTCATCTGACTCCATCTCCTCAAAGCTGCTGACATCCACCATTCGAGGGAAGCCAGGGGCATAGATCTTCCAGCTGCCCAGGGGAAAAGGCAGACGCAGTAGGTTAATCTTGGGATATACAGAAACCGTTACTTCTAAAAATATGACTTCGGGCGACCACTGCTGCTTTCTGCTTCCTGTGTTTGTGACAAAGAATTGGATTTCCTCCGTGAAGGCTCTGGGCTTCAGATAGGGATTGGGATGTGGAATCGTGTGCGYGCTAAGCACACACTGCACTGCCAAACCACAGGTCCCTAAGCCTCAGAGCAGTGCTTGGGGAATGACATAGATTCCAGCACTGATTCAGAGATGGGCTTATATTATGATTAAGGTAAACTCACACACCTGAAATCCCAACAATTTGAAAGCTGACATAGGCCAACCTGGGCTACATAGTAAGTGTTCCCAACCCCAACCTCAAAAAACAAACAAACAAAAACAAACAAAAAACTCTGATGCATTTCGGGGTTCACCAAGACTGGTAAGTACTAGTACAGTTTCCAATATGGAGATGTGGTTTCTATCAGGGGCAGGCAGAGGCTGGGAATAGTTAACTGATGATCTTGGATAAGCGCTCGTTTGGGGGTTTTATGGGAGTGTTCCAGTGATCTATCTTGGGGCCTAGAGAATGCTAAGCACACTCTCTGCCCTGAGTCACAGCTCCATTCCCCGCTGAAGAAACTGTTGATGTTGGTGTTCTGGGTCCAGACTCAAGATCTCTGTTAGAGTGGAGTTAAGTTGAAATGATGGTCCTGATCTGGATTGGGTTCCCAAGCCTTTAACTGATGAGTGAGGAGGCTGAAGTCAGAATAAGAATGGGGCAGAGTCCAGTCGGGCCGCCCTCACCCACCGATAGCAATCTTGGCGGGCTCGGAGTTCCCGTTTCCTGTGATCCAGAAGGAGAGGAAGAGAATCCTGACAGATGGTTCTTGCTGTAGGGAATGAAAACCACTCTTTATATAAATCTCTTTTCAAACAGTACTTCCTACTGCTGAGCCCCCTACCTCTTGGGCACAATCTCTGCTCTCTCCACCTGCATTACATTGGGGGAATGTCTATATACTCTTGTCATCCATCATGGATTGGAAGCTGGTGCAGTGTACCAAGTCATAGCTGAGTTCCTAACCAGTCATGTTTGTCTCCTTTCTAGATGACACACTCCTTGAGGAGACCTGTCATGTCATGCTTATTGTCTGTCCTTCCAGAATCTAGCTTGGCGCCTGGCTATGCTATGATACTCATAGCATACACGTGATAACTACTGGATCAATACATTTTAATAAAGCTGTCATGTGCTCTGATGATGAGTGGGGATTGATAGTAAAGTCTATGAAAAGTTCGTTGTAGGCTGTGGAATGATGTTCACTTGCCTCACTACAGCACAGACACCTCTCTCTTATCTCTGAGTCTTATCCTAACACACACACACAGAGGCACACACACACCACACACACACACACACACACACACACACACACAACTCCAGTGTTACATCTGTGGAACAAACAGTTCTAGAGGCTTTCTTGCCTCTGGATATGGGCTCACACCAATATCCTTGAAATCCAAAATTTAACAGGAGAGCCTAACTCTCTTCCCAGACACTTTGTCCCCTCCAGAAAAGCTAGAAAAAAGTAAGGCACAGGGTCTTTGCAGATTAATTCTCTAAATGCTCGTGGCATTTCCAACTGTTGAAATCTAGCTTGTAAACTCATTTCTTTCTGAGTTACAGAAGTTCATATTCTGGAGAAATGCAGAGGGATACCATAGCTGCCTGCTATGTAAGTGTGTGTCTGTCTGTGTGTCTGTCTGTGTCGGCCTGTGCAAGCCTGTCTGTGAGTACCTCCAGAGCAATAAACACTACCCAGGAAGCTCTTGCATGTCAGGGCTTTAGCATTGCTCTTTATCAGACACTATCTCTTTGGGATCCCAACATTCCTAACCCCAATCACATTCCCTACACACCCAGTTCTGTGAGACTCCATTCCTAACCCCATACGAAGCCTCTCTCAGTACCGTGCAGTCTCTCTGTCCCTTGCCCACCTGTTCCTGGCCGCAGCTCCACAGTGCAGTAGCCAACAATCCACTGATAGCAGGGAAAGTGAACAGCAGAGCCATCTGGGGTAGTGACACAGATGCGACTGCAGTACCAAGGGTCCTTGCAGAAGCAAGCAAAGCGCTCCTTGTGTAAGCGCAACAGCAAGATCTCACCCAGCTCTGCTGCGCAGCGCACCTTGTACTTCTGAACCTGGAGTGAGGGAAGCAGCAAGCGAGCCAGTGAGCGGCGAGGAACTGCCGAGGCCGTCTCTGCACTTTGAAATGTGCGCCTATTCTGGCGTATAAGCCTGAGCAGTCTTAGATCCATGTGGTTCCTTTGTGTGAATGAGAGAAAGAGCCTGTCTTCATCCAGATAGAAGCAGGCGCCATGCTCAATGCCTGAGTGAATTTTTGCAGGGGTTCCTATCCTCACTGGCCAGTAGTTCACTTGTATGTAGGGTCATTAGCAGACCAAACTAGGGGCTGACAAAGCAGACCCCTTCCAAAGAACAGGAAACCCATGATCTGATCAGAGGGATCGATTTGATCAAAGACTAGGGTCAATTAGGGGAGGAGACAGGCCAGGCAGCGGTTGCTTTCAATCCCAGCACTCAGGAGGCAGAGGCAGTCAGATCACTGAGTTCGAGACCAGCCTGGCCTACAGAGAGAGTTCCAGGACAGCCAGGACTACTCTGGAAAAACCACAGAAAATATTAATAACAATAACAACAATGATGGGAGACGCCAGGAGGTCAGGGAAAGTCTCCAGAGCCCATTCCAAATACCCTTTCTTCTCCACAGCCCTGTCTCAGAACAATCAGTATGATTTATCACCTCCCAAAAGGTCGGGGTGACGAAGAAAATGGTCACAGAGTATAGTGGGCATCCTGAGTTCAGCAGGACTTGATGAATCCAAAGAATAATCCTCACTTCCTTCGGGTTCCCCTTGAGGTCTGTTCCTTAGAGGTCCCCCATCTCTCCTTTGTACTCACCGATCCAGAGGCGAAGTCCCTGCCTACCCGATCCAGCTTCTGCTTAGGGCTTTCACCACAGGTGCCTACCAGTGTGGCATAGATGTTATCCAATGTGCCAGCCTTCAGGTAGGAACCAGTGGTCACACACAGGCGATATACTGCCATGATTGGACCCGATAACCCAAAAACAGTAGCTGGTGAGCTACAGGTAAGAGAGCGTCAGCTCCTGGGCAGGAGGCTGGGGGCTGGGAAGGGTGGGCCTGAGGAGGATCCAGYGCTAGGACGTTCCTSGGTGCCCGCGCGCTCTCTTTCTCGCTTGCTCGCTCGGCTCGCTCGCAGCTCGGCAGCTCAGGAGTACTATCCCCGCCCACAGACTTGCACCCTAATACTTGTTTGCTTGCCTCTGACACAGCCTGTCCCTCTGGCTGGCTCACCCAGATGGATATCAGAAGCCTGGATCCATTGGCGAGGGAGGGGATAAGGAAGGAGGGACCAAATGCCAAGAGGAAGACAGGGAGGAGGCRACACGTGTGTGGTCAGAGGCTTGACTAATGTCCTGAAGCCCGTGTTCACCCACTCCCCAGTTTCCACCCAGACCCTTTCCCTCCTATTTCCAAACCTGAAATGGGCACCTGAACGCCAGAACTCCTACATGTGAATCATCCATGTGAATCACACCGTACATCGGAAAACTGCACCAATTCATAAATCACAGGTGACCTCATCAACAACTGAGTGAATAATACACATCGTAGCCCGTGACAAGGCCATCATGTTCTCCATCCTGCCGCCGACTCGCCCATCTCCTCCTAANCCAGATGGCTCTGTGGCGCAATGGATAGCGCATTGGACTTCTAGTGACGAAACAAGCGATTCAAAGGTTGTGGGTTCGAATCCCACCAGAGTCGGTTTTATTTCTGGTTTTAACCTTTWCTTGGCTTTGATTTAAAGACCCGCAAATAAAGCTCAGTTCCAACCTCGGTCTGTCGCTCCGCTCTTTACTTACCTGTCTCCCCCAGGACTTGGGCCGTGGAGAGCAGGCCTAAAGGTGGGAGAAGGGTATGGGCAAGTAGGCGTGGCGCCAATATAAAGGCAGGCCCCTGGCTAGGGGTCACACCGGGATTTAATAACGATTTTATTCCATGCACTAGGGACTCGGGAAGGGACTGGGACTGGACTAGGGTAGAGAGGGTACAATGCTACACACAGGGTAGTAGGACAGGGAAAAGGGATGGGGAAATATATATTTATATAGATACTCTAATATAGACCACATCTCACCCGCGCGCTGAGCCCGCGCGCCCCGCTGCCCTCCTCGCCCGGATCCCTCTCCTGCCCTCTGGCTGGAGTCTCTACGCCACCCCCAATCCCCGCCCCAGCCCCCCAAAGCTCAGGGCCAAGGTCTCCAAAACGCGGGCGGTGGGAGTGGCGGGGCCTTGGGCGCCCCGTCTTGTCTGTAAGGCGGCGGCGGCGGCGGCAGCAGTCCGGTGAGAGGCGCCGGTGCGCCCGAATCCCCGGCGCGAGGGGAGCAGCGGGATGGGGACCAGGCGAGGCGGGGACTGGGAGGGCCCTGGTGCACTGGGGGGCGCTGGTGCAGCGCGGGGCCAAGGATTGGTGCAGCGGGGTCCAGCGGTGGGCGCGGCGCTGGGGGCCCGGGATCTACGGCCTCCGGCCGGGGCGGTTTGGGGCGCCGGTAGCCGTGCAGCGCGGAGAAAAGCTGGGAGCGGGCGGCCGGGCTGGCGTCGTGCGCGAAGGCCGCCAAGCGGAGCAGGCACTCGCGGAAGCCGGACAAGTAGCAGCTGGCGAGCGCCTCGGCGTCCTGGCCTGGGGACCGGGGAACCCCTGGTGCGGCCGGCGGGAGGACAGGCGGGCAGGGCAGGGGCCCGACGGGGTGGAGGGAAGGGGCGGGGCGCAGAGATCCCGAGGTCAGACGGGCGCACAGACAGGGACGGGAGGCCGGATGGACGTGCGGAGGAGGGCAGCGAGGGAGACACAGAGACAGACACGCGCGGGTGTTATTAAGGTCGCCTGGGAGCACAGCCGGCCGCTCCCCCAAGCCCCAGGCCACCTCAGAGCCCGCCCCTTCCCCGGCCCGAGCCTTCCGGGCTCCCACCCGCCCGCCCTCCCGCCGCTGCCCCACCCCCCGCGCTGTACCCGGGGGCTCCACCCGGCTTCGCTCCCTCAAGTAGCCCACGGCGAACTCCAGTATCTCCGCTTTCTCCAGCTTCGGGTTCCGGAGGTTCTACAGACGGGGGGAGGGKCGCAGAGACAGAAAGGGGTGGGGAGAGAGGGGGAAAGTGGCTAGGGGAAGAAGGGAGGGGCGGATGCGGGAGCTGCGGGTGCCCCCAGGACTCGCGACCGAATTGGAGAGGACCGAGAAAGGTCCCTGTCCCACCCTGAGACGAGACTGTCCAACCGGAGGGACTGGAACCAGTTCCCAACAATGTGAGGTGGAGGAAACAGCAAYCCGGATGGTGAAAACCACCGCAGAACTGAAGCTCATTGATCAGGGGTGGATGAGGTCCTCGGGTAGATGAGGACATTTAGCAACCCCGAGTGGGAAACTGACGCGCGCTGGAAGCTCAGTTTATGGAGCCGGACAGGAAACTTACAGACCAGCAAG